>JACEGR010001114.1:0-189424 GCA_014170235.1 Listronotus bonariensis | reverse complement strand
CTATTATATTTCTATAACTTTAAAACTATCAAAATCTAACTTATTCCAATTCGTAATTTTAAGGAGCAAATTGTTTTAGGCACTTATATCGGCTCTATTTAATTTTCCTATTATATACGTCACTTCGTGATATTTCCAACGAAATATTACCAAGAAACACTTAAATATTTTTGTCAGGCCTGTCACGCCATTCCGAATAACTAAATCAAAACAAAAACAAACACGCGTTGAGCATCGAGCACTAACAAAGAGCAACCGAGGCTAGCCTCCTATGGCGCTTTAATTTCCGCACAAAAATTAAAAAGCGGAATGTTTGTCTTTGCTAGATCGGGCTCGCGGAGTTGTGTTTTCTAAAGCGGCCCGTGGTATCGGCCGGGGGCTTGCCTTCCTTGCTACGTATGGTATTTATTATTTTGGATTAATGGTTTCTTTGTTATTCAAATTTTCGCGGTTTCGTGGGCAGTTTGATGCAGTGTGGTACGTAGTGATAAAGTTAATTCGGGCATATTATGTATTTATATTAGCGATTAATGGTAAAAAAATGATACCCAAGCATTTCTAGAAAAAAATTCATAATAATTTGTCAATATTTTTAAATTTCCTCAGCACTGAAATTTTAGTGGGGATACTAAGCCTCATCTAACAAGCCTAAGACTAAAAAGAACACATTCAAAAACACTAAAAACTAAAATTTTTACAGAGGACGACTTATAGACATTTATATAAAAAAGCTTCTAATGAGAAATATTTTATGAGAAAAGTGGAAACTTTTTTTATCATTTATATGGTGTCGCAGTCGGCGCAGAGTTGTCAGACACACAACGCAAAACATTGAAGCTACAGTAGATAGTTAATATAAATATAAAAATCATACTCTGCTGGACGATAAAAAACCGTACCAACAAAATTTTGTTTAAATTTAATCCTAAATAACTTGTTAGGTTTTTGACCAATTTTAATTAACCTTTGGTCAAGTTGTATCTTCTTTCATCAAGATTGTTATTTGATATGAGAATTGAAAAAAGTTTTTAGGATTAGGTGTTATACAGGGAAGAGCCACCCTGTGAAATAATTTAACGTAACAAATTTTTACTAGTGTATAGGGTTTTAAAGCCCCATATTTTCTTAACATTTATTTTTATTTATATTTTTATCGGTATATCTATTTTGAAAGAAAATACAATTTTTTAAAGAAAACAATGCAATTTAATTATGATTGTCGGAATATACGCTATAATGCATATACATATATTGTGGAAACTTAAGTTTTGGGTGGTCATATTTCCGAAACTAATAAAGACAAGTATATCAAATGTAGTATTTTTTAAAGGTCTTTAAAAGATCTTTTTACTGGTAATATAATATACAGGGTGGTTCTTTTTAAATCACACTTTTTTCTTACCCTATATATCTTAAGAGATAACAAAAATCAGATTACTGATTTGGAAACTACACAACCAACTTAAGAAACTAATGTTTGTACTCAATTTTTTATCAAAAAAATAATAATTTTAGGAAGGTGTAAGTATAACTACACTAACATTTCATTGTCTTTTTAAAAATGTGTGTTTTCTTTTAGAATAGAGATACCGATATAAATTAAAAACACAAATGTTAAGAAAAGATAAGGCCCCATATTAAATAATAATTTTGATGAGATGCTACTACTGGACGAAAAGATAATTGAAATCGGTCAAAAAACCAAAAGGTATTTTAGATTAAATTTTAACAAAATTTTATTTGGTCGGTTTTTTTCTTTAAATCTAGGAGTGTAAAACAGTTTTAGATATCTATGGCCATTTTTATTTGGCTGAACATGTATACTAAGATCCACACTAGCAGATTTTTTTTAAGATGATATAAGTGGAGAATACAAACATCATATACAGACTGTCGACTGATAAGGTTGAATGCAATGATTTCTTCTTTTATTAATTTTTCGTAAAAAATGTTGCTTTCAAAAAACAAGATTTAGGAAGAGAAAGTGTTGATTTTGTCAATAAGGTTAGTAAAAACCTCAAAAGCATGATTTTTCCCCAAGAGTAAGGTACTTGAATTTTTGCATTTTTAAGCATATAGTCGTCATAGGGATATTAAATATCCTAAATGACGACAATGACGAAAATTGTTCGTGTACTATGGGCCAAACTGTTATGGTAAAATCCTAAGGAAAAAGTTTCTATTCACAAAATTGTTAAACAAAACTTTAAAATTTTTAATATTTATACTGTTTATTGTTTTTTAATACGTGTTTAAAGGAAATGTCAGTTTGTAAAAAATGTACAGAATACCTTTAGAAAATCCTATTTTGCACTAATTGGGTAAATATTTTCTTTACATAAACCTTTACCAAATGTTTTAAAACCTTTACCTAATAAATTTAGGCTTTCGCTATTATATCTCGACACACGTCATTAAAATTCAGCTTTTGCTTTAAACGATATCCAAGCTAATTAAGTCGCTGTAAATAATTTAACAGTAGTCATAAATTCACTTTAAACGCACAAAAGTGTTGGTAAATTTAATTTAGTTCTTAAGAATTCTTATATGTCGTTTATAACTGAAATTAATGCCAGTTATACGCCTCTAATCGTCGGGGGCAATAGTGACCCTAAATAATGTAAAATTTAAGGCTAAGCGTCATGTTAGTTAGTAATTTATTGCTGGAAGATAGCGGCGTTTGTTTTTTTGTATCATTTTTCAACGCTTTCTGGATCGTTAGCTGTTTAAAATCTAATTTTATCCCTGGCGCAAATTAGCGTCTTCTTAACGTGTCTGCACTTCCCACCCGACATTAGGAACATACATTTTGCCACGGCAAATTAAAAACAACTGTTTGGTGTAAAATTTAAAACGCCGTCGTTTTGATAAAGACTTTACAAGATGCTATACGTCTTATTTTAATAAACAATATCCGGCCACCAATTAACAGTGAAAAATTACTAACATGTTTTATATTTAATAAAGTGTGTATTAATAAGTATGCATGTTTATTTAAATTGTTGTAAAAAGCTTTAATACATATACTAATATTAGAGGAAGAGGTGGTAATATGGAACCCCTGTTTGTTTTTTCCAAAACAATAAAAAGTAGAGGCGGTATCGTTATGTTTTTTTAAGATAATATATATGTTAGAAAATTACGTGCTCAAATAAAATTATATGATAAATTCCATTTTTTGAGAAAAAGTCAAAAGTGGCAGTTCGAGAAATTATGGTGGTAATATGGAACCCAGAAAAAAATTAACACATATTTAAAAAGAAAATATTATTTATTAGCGGAAACAGAAATATTCACATCCTGAACATCTCTGACAAACCCACAGTAGATATTTTTTACACTGATCCCACACTTTTCCCGGTTGTTTTTCAGAGTACTTTAGGTCGCAAAATATACAAGAGGTATCATCATCCTGACTTGGTTCCGAAAAATGCGTTAATTCCTACTGAAGAACCGGACGAAATACTATTTGGTTCATTATTGTTAGATGGGTTTCATATTAGCAAAACACAAGCCATAGAAAAAAATTAAATGGTGCAAAAAAAAATCTCTTTTTATGCTAAATTACCTATTATTTGGTAAATAAACCACTCATTAAAAAGTTTTACACAAAATAAATTTAAAAACTCACTTACAGCAATAAATGTTTAGAAAATTAAGATTTTTTTATTATTATTTTACTAAGATATACAGGTTACGACAAAAAGTAAATTTTTTTATAATGGAACACCCTGTATCACCGTTAAAAATATTTTTCAAGGAGCTCTAAAAAATATCACATTTGATATACCTTTTTTTACTGGTTTTAATAATATGCCATTTTCAATTTCAACTTTGGGCACTTTAAATTAAGAAAAACATCTGAACCAAAAATGGATTACATTGATTATTTTA
The DNA here is from genome assembly GCA_014170235.1 of Listronotus bonariensis. Lineage (NCBI taxonomy): Eukaryota > Metazoa > Arthropoda > Insecta > Coleoptera > Curculionidae > Listronotus > Listronotus bonariensis. Next base: position 185,530 of record JACEGR010001114.1, on the reverse strand, counting down.
AAAAGTCAGTAACCATAGTTACTCACTATGTGTTATTCTCAATATAAAGTGCCCAAAGTAAAGGTATATCATGAGATTAACATTGCAAGAAGTGAGCCTATTAAAAATTCTTTGTACGACTGTAATTTTTAAAGTATCAAAAATATGCATGTAAAATGTAATTAGCGTAAGCTGTGGCCTACGGCCCCACGCTTAAGGGTCCTTGCGGTTAAGGGCCTTGCAGCTAAAAGAAATATTTTTTCATTTTCATCGACAAAAGGGGCCTCGCAGATACAACTTTGCCTACGCCTATACTTGCCTACGCTACGTCACTGTCAAATGTGACATTTTCGAAACGCTTTTTGAAATATTCTTTTAATGGTTATTTAATATACCTTGTCGATTCTGATGATAAATTCGGATGCTCAAGTCCAGTCAGTTTTATTTATTTTATACGTTAAAACAGGCCTTCCCAAACTGAACGTGGCAGTGTCCTTCCAAGGGCTTCGCGTATTGATAGAAAAAAGTGTAGTCAAGGTAAAAGGCGATAGAAATTAGATAATTTTCTCAAATGCAGTGCTGTTTTAACCATTAGGCTGACTAGGCTACAGCCTAGGGCGCCATGAAAAAATAAGCGCCAGACAGGGGAGTTTTTAAAAAAGTTTAGGTCGGGTTGGGATTTTTGGTGAGTAATTTGCCTTGTGAATAAGGCGCTCTGGAATGAAATATGCGCGAAAAGGAGATATAAGGATATTTTTTTTGCTCTTTAAATTTTATTCCGGGTGGTGAAGTAAAGCGCTTTGCACTGAAAATTGGCACAACGCAGGGAAGGACCTTTTTGCTCTTCAAAAATTTTGTTGAATTTTTGGTGGTATTTATCTTGACTTGGGGAATTCCAGTCTAGGGCGCCCCAAACAGTTAATACGGCCCTGCTCAAATGTAAGGTAAAAAAGTAAAAGAAAAAATAGAAGGAGTTTTTAAGGAAAAAGAGTTAGTAAAACTGAAACTTTTTAGCTAAAGACCATTTTTTCTCACAATTTTTTTCTAGAATAAGAAATTTGAGGTGGGGATCTTTTTAATTGTCAGGAGTTAAGTTAGCCGTAATAAGGGCGTCGTAAGAGAATTGAAAATGCCAAAGGGCGTCGTACTATGGTTATACTACAAATAGGTTTGGAAATACCTGCATTAAAAAATAAAAAAAATCACGTGGATGTATATTTCTATTGTTTTTATTGGATATTTAAAGTTATTCTTTAGACCAGCGTTTCTTACCCTATGGTGTCCGAACCCCTGGGTGTCAGCGAGCATGTGTTAAGGGTCCGCGGTCTTATGTATGGACGTTTAAATAGATAAATAAATGTCATATATTTTTCAGTACTTCAAAAAATTGTCCTAATTTAATTGTGTTTTTTATTTAGGGGCCCTTGCAATTGTGATTGATTTTCTAGGGGTCCGGGGACTGAAAAAGGTTAAGAAACGCTGCTTGAGTAGTCTTAAAGAGTCAAATTCCCAAAAACTAAGAAAAATGGGTATATCTAATGTGGTACTTTTTTAAAGCTCTTTGAAAGACCTTTTTAATGTTAATATATGGTGTTCCATTTAAAAAACCATAATTTTTGAAGTACTCTGTGTACCTTAAGAGATAATTAAAATCTGATTTCTGGTTTGAAAACTTTACAATTACCCATGTACGCATTTTTGTTTACTCTGTACAACAAAAAATTAAAGTTATGAGGGCGTAAATTTATAACCTAATACCTGGTTTATATTTTTTAAACATTATGTAGACAGAATTGACATTTTTTAATGAATTTTTATTTAAATTTGAGTAATTTAAAAAAACCAGCTATACTTTCATTCATATATTTTGTAGATTTTTTCTCGGTTTAGCTTATTTTGTAGAATTTCTCTGTGTTGTTTTCAATAAAAAAACTGCAATGTTATACAAATTTTAGGACTTGTATAGAAAAATATAAAAAATTTGAAGGGATAGAAAGTCGATTTACTAAAGAAAATTCCCTATTTATATTTTGTTCGTAAATTTGATTAAATTTTATTCACATTATCAAATTTCGCAAAAATATCTGTCTTTTTCTTGTAATTGAGGCTTTGGAAAGTCTTGCATAAAACATTTTAGAGTAATAAATTTTTGACTGGTTAAAATTTTTTAAAAATATAAATATTTTAATCGAAATTATGATTTTTTGATAATGTTTGATCAAATTCAAGAAAAAAAATACAAATAGAGAATTTGCTTTTAACATTTTTGATTTTCTTTAAGGGAGCTAACCAAAAAATTTCACTTTTTTCGCAAATTTCAAAATAAGAATTGTTTTTATTAAATCTTTCTTTTTTAAGCCAATAGCATCTTTTATATGTTTGGTGTGAGTCTCATGTGGATTTAAAAAATCCTAGATGCCTAATTAAAAATTTTATCGTAATGGTGTTGACTAAATTATGATTTCAAAAATACTGACATGTTCGATGAGTTTTTGTCTTTATTTAAAAATAATAAATTAAATGAAAAAAAGCAAATATTTTGATTTTACGATAATTATTTTCTGCTAACGCAGTGAACAGTCTTTGATTTTTGATATATGTAGAAGTCCCGGGTTCGATACCTAGCAAGGAAGACCTTATTGTTAGGTAGTACATATTAAAAAAACGTCCGGCACTTATCTGCCGTCCAACAGAAAAACACCGTATGTGAATATAATAATAAAAAAATAATTAAAAAACGTGCGTCAATTGAGAAATAAAGACAATTAAAGAACACGATCTTAGTATGAAAAAAAATTACTAGTTTTAGAACTAGGTTGTATCACTAAAACTGGATAATAAATTACATTATGTCAATATTTTTTAGTACATAATAAATAAAAACTAAGATGTTTATTTAGATTTCAAATATCTTCTCCCATAGGTATAATTAATTAATATTTTTCTGTTACAGATATCGCATACACAGAGTGCAAGTCTGACGAGGAAAGAAAAAAGAGACCTAGGACGGCTTTTACAGCATCACAGATTAAGTCACTGGAAGCAGAGTTTGAAAAAATAAATACCTTTCAGTTGCCAAAAGATGCCAGCTTTCAAAATCTCTTAAACTAACAGAAACGCAAGTAAGTTATTACCATTTAAATACTACCCATATTCGTCTCTGTAGAATTTTAACTGTTAAGTTAATTTTTTATTTTTAAATTATTTAAACCATCAGAACAGTATATCAACAATTGCTTACATAGTTTCATTTTTATAGCTTTCACATATTGAAAAGATTGTCCGCCTCCTACCTACACATGTTTCCAGAAATATTTAAGATGCTAGTAATTTCGCTAACACCTCGTAAAAATTTTCTTTCCAAAATTGCGGGTATATTCTCCAATCTCATTTTACAGTGTCGAAAGCGTGATCAACGTATAAATATGGTCCGTGAGCCAGCGACAGATTTTCGTCAACAATTTCTTCTCAGTCCATAACTCGTAAAATGCTTTAAGAGGGTTGTACATGAATTTTTATGAGCGTCAGCTGCGGTGCCGATGGTGGAATTATACAGGGTGCTCCAAAGAAAAGATTCATATTAAACTTGTGTTTTTTCTTTAAATTGAACACCCTGTATTTAAGTTCAGTTTAGGATATTTGGGATTTTTGAAAAATTCTTGAAAAACATTAACTGTTAATATATTTTACCTTATTTACGCACTTGGTATATTATGTTAAATTGCTAAAATATATAGTAACTGTACCATCACATTTATTTAAAAAAATTAAACTATTTTTTACTTAAAATTATACAAGGTGTTCAGAAATTAATATAATATTAAATATTAGTTACTGGACACCCTATATGATTTGTAGTGGAATTTGTATGGAATGTAGGTGATTGTATACACTTAATTTTTTAGCAATCTTACATAATATAAAAAGTCAAGCATATTTCAGGTAGGATATATTAAAAATTTGTTTTTGTCATGATTTTTTCAAAAATCCCAAAAACCTTTCAATTTTGGTATAGGGATCGCTGATAACACTAACATTTTTTTACTCCTACAACCCAAAAATGAACTAATATACAGTAATATACAGGGTGTTCCATTTAAAAACACAAGTTTAATACTGATCTTTTTTCTGGAGCACCCCGTACAATTCCACCATCGGAGACTCAGCTGACGCTCACAACGATTCATGTACAACCCTCTTGAAGCATTTTGCGAGTTATGGACTGAAAGAAAATACCTAACAAAATTTTACACCTGGATTACGGTCTAGTAATGTCGCTTAATGCTATTGTAAGTGTTGCAAATGAATGGTAAACTAATATGAATCATGGCTCTGATTCTGATGAATAATTTGACTCTTGCCTTGCCAAGTTCCTTTGGGAAATTTCCACTTATTAATCTTACAGCTTGGTAAATTGATTTTCGAAAAATATGGGTTGTTGTTCTAGTATAATTAACTGGCATAAAATTTAAATATAAATTTATGTCACTTGTAAGAATCATGTTTATTATTTTATTCTTAATAGGGTCTTCATTTGAATGGGCCAACAAAACCGACTTCTCTTTTTGAAAAAATATTGTTTAAGGTAACAAAAAGAATATATTTTCTTTGAAGGTTTAAGCCCTTAATATTAATATTTGGAGGTCTATCTGCCTTAATTTAGATTTTTTATTTATACTTTTATTTTTGCGTCAAAAAGTTATCCACACATTTAGTTTTTAGTTAGTTTATTTTTAGGGAATAAAATTACCTGCCAAAAACGTACTTTAAAAAATTCGCACCAGATGACCCGTTTTTGAATAATCCAGCCTCAAACATTGATACATTTTTAGCTTTCCCTTTTTATTTTGGAATTTTGTAACTTACGAAAAAAATAAATATATAGAAAAGAACAACACATCAGATTCTTAAAAGAAATTTAATGATCTAGAAAAGTTTATTCACAATTTACGTTAAAGAAAAAATTATATTATAATATTCTCTTCGTTGTTGAACCAATTTTTTCACTCAGTAAAACAAATTGATGTATTATTATCATCATAATTTTGTCAATCTTATCGCTTCAAACATCTAATTTTCATAATATATCCAAACCTATTCTCGAATAATAGCTATTTGTTATACGAAAACCTAGATTTACTGTCTTAAAATAATTTAAAAATTACAATTTTGTGGCTTTACTATTTAAAATTATTTATTTACAAGTTTTTATACATTAATATACTATATTAATTAGTATATTCTTCACTTTCAATAAGATTACCCCTTTTCCCATCTATTTGGAGGAGGAGAGAAATAATTTTGACTCGTCACAGCAATTAAGAAGTTGCTGATGATAAGCAAAATAATTAGATATTTTTTCGTTAATTACAAAATTCCAAAAAAAAAAAAAACTAAAAAATGTATCAATGTTTAAAGCTTAATTATTCGAAAACGACTCCCTGACGAAAATTTTCAAAAATACGCATTTTGTAGGCAATTTAATTTCCTAAAGGTACAGTGCAGAAAAATTATTTTACTTCGATAGTTAGGCAGCTTTGACACAAATAAGAAAGTACAAACAAAAAATATAAAATAAGGGAGATAAACCTCTGAATATTAATATTAAGAGCTTAAACCTTCACGATATTTTCTTTTTGTCATCTTAAACAATATTTTTGATATATTTAAAAAAAAAAAGTTTTCGATTTTTTGGCCACGGCTAGTTATCATACATGGGCTAATTCATTTGGCCTAATATGTTAATAATTTCTCATACTCATAAAAGGTAATGGTATATATATGTATGTATATATATATATATATATATATATATATATATATATATATATATGTATATATATATATATATATATATATATATATATATATAAAAGGAGGGGTAGTTTCGTGACTGAAACTAAAGAGAACACAATCGTCCCCTTTACAATTTTAAGACTTACCAAGGTGAATTTAAGCTGAAAAATAGCATCTTGTGCCGAACAGAACATATTTATATTATAAAACTACTAAAATTCTACATGATTAAACACTACTTTGATTACAAACAACCACTGACTGCAACCTACTAACTCTAACCTCTTTGGTTAAAATTCCTCTTATATATATATATATATATATATATATATATATATATATATATATATATATATATATACATATAATTTATAACATTTTTAATTGACAATACATTACGACAAACGTACGTAGTCCTGACATTGTCCAACATATTAAGTAAAATAAATTCGCCTATATATCACTAAGCATACTAGTTTATGTTTTATAAATGTTTAGTAGTTCGCTGAATGTAAAATTTAATGACATTTTAACTTTAAACATTGTGTAGGACTGTTTTAAAAACCTATAACTTAAAAACTCCTTAAATCTTTAAAACTACAACTTATGATGTCAATGCCAACAACAATAACTAAAATATGAAACTTAAAATACAATATTAAGGGTATATTTAAGATTTAAAATTTATTCCAGATTAAAATATGGTTCCAAAACAGACGAACAAAATGGAAAAGAAAATATACGAATGACATAGAGCTACTAGCACAACAGTATTACAGTTCAATAGGCATAGTGACACCTAGGCCAATCTTTTTAGGAGACAGATTATGGTAAGTATGATTATGCTAAATGTTGGGAGACATTAGGAAACTTCCTTGTTTATTTTATTGCCTAAAAAATGACTAGTAGTCTAGCCAAGAAGTTAACTGATCCTGCGAAAAATAGTTTTCAGTTTCCTTAGAATATGGTTGATGGCTTAAACGATCCGGAATAATATCTAGAAAAAGACGGTTTTGGAGTTTTTTTTGAAAAAAATCACAATTGTTATTTTAACAAAACTGAAAAAACCGTCCAACGTTTTGCCAAAATATTCTATATTTTTTTTAACTGCTGCTATACATATAATAAAATAAACTAACACCAGGGTTTACCTTCTCGATATACATATATATTACACATAATGTTACAAAATACTTTAACGTTCTTTAATTTTTTAGGTTCTTTAACTATCCCGGTCAACCTGGGTTATCAAGTTGTCCACCAGTAATGAGTAATATGGCTCTTCCACCAACTACATCGGTACCCACACAAATACGACTTGCACCTCAAAGACTTTGTACACAAGATTATGTAAAATATCCGCAAGCTGAACCGACACTCGAATGTTCGCCAATGATGCAATTACAAAATTTTGGGCGACATTTTGAAAATTCCTAGCTTTCTTTAAAAAAATAAGGGTACTAACTAGTCTTAATTATCCCTAGGATATCTACATTTTATACAATTTTTTACCATATACATAATGGGCTTTAAGTTTTTATAAAATAAAAAACATATTAACATAAAGACACAGCTGTATGTATTTATATACAGGTGCATCCCCATGCTGGCCATAGGAAATCCTATGTAAATTTTAATACCTTTAAATATTGGCTTCCCGACTGATTTTGAAACAAAATTGTATAGACCATTTTTAAAGACGTTGATAAGATAAGCTCACACACTATATTTCATTATTTTCTAATAAGCCAATTAAATGTTATTTAAAAAAAAATATTTTTAAAATTTTTAATTGACAATACATTACGACCAACGATTCAACAAATGGATTTTATTTAAGTAACTTTTAATTGGCGTATTAGAAAATAACAAAATAGTGTGTAAGCTTATCTTATTAATGTCTTCGAAATAGTTCTATACGATTTTGAAGGTATCAAAATTTACATGGGATTTCCTATGGCCAGTCTGACGTTTCACCACTCGGTATAATATTATTCTAAAAAAGAAATTCAGATAAATCAGGTAATAATTTCATTATTTTAATTGCATGTACAAGCTGATAAACTGTAAAATATCCCGTACTTTTGCGCCTTACAAAACCCTAAAATTGAATATTCTTAACTATAAAGTAAATTGTAACAACGTTTTCAACAAACTTACCATTAAATACAGAGTGTTACAGAATGTTGTTAAGAAAATTTAAGGGCAGATTTTACAGCAAAAAATATGAAGGATAATTCATACAAACATGGTTCCGGAAATAGATTAATGACTGGATAAGAGATGTTAAAAATTTAAAAAAAGGTGCAAAGTTTTACCATCCGAACTTTTTGTAACTCGAAAATACAATAACAAAAGTATCTGCAGAAGTAAACTTGCAGTCTTTTATGGATCATACAACAAAGCAACTTTGTGATGTGCATTGGAAGGTACTAAAACAGTTAAAAAAAACAAGTAAAAAACATAGAATTCTTTCCAGTGGGGTTGCGTTGGGACATCTGGCTTCAGCCAAATTAATGCAGAAAATATGGAATTAAATGGCAGTGCAATATTTGTTCTATCATTAGTGCACTCTTACTGTGTTGCTTCAAAGAGGATTCTAGAATGTGCTTGTGGCGAAACCTTAGACCAACAAGTACAGGGTATTATCAGCCATTAAAACTTTTATTGAAATCTGTCTCTAAATCATAACAACTTATAAAACACTTTTAAACTGGTAAATAGTTATATAGAAGAAAAAGAAGTATCAGTACCCTAAATTATTTTTTACCATGGTAAAATTTGTAGTTCCATTTTAGAAGAGATGTTATACAGGGTTTTACAGAATGTTGTTAAGAAAATCTAAGGGGAAAATCAGTTATTAAAATATAAAAAAAAATCATATAAATCTGGGTCCGGAAATGGATTGCTTCCCAGATACAAGATGTTAACTTTTATATTTTAAATATTATTATCTTCAATATTTTTTAGCTAATTTTTATAAAATGTGGCTGTGCTATTTTAGGCACTAGAGGCTTATTTCGCTTTAACTTAATTAAACTTATTCAGCCCAGTGGCGTCTCAACGAATATTTCTAACAAAAAATGTACTCCACTGGCTTTTGTTGTATTTTATTTGGATTACGCAAGTAAAAACTGCCGCTTTTTGGCCCTTGATATTTTTTCTATTGTGTGTAGTTTTCTAGAAAAACTAGAAATAAAATCCACTTAATTACATACCTCTGGACTACACAAGAAATAGATATTTTTTGAAAATTAATTTAAATAATATTTTATAAATAGGTATATAGCTCTAACCACAAACACTAGATTACTATAAACACTATCAACACTTAAATAACGATTTTTCTTAAAGTACGTTTTTTTTAAATTTTCCCCACGAGTTTTGTGGGCCAGAGACATAAAATAAAGTAAATTTTATTTTATATCTTAAAAACTAAGCCAATTACGAGAAAATTGAGAAGCTTAAAAAGATGTGTTTTAAAGTATTAAACACCCCGTATCATTAAAACAGAACAGGATCACATTTATATGATTTTTTACAGCTATTGATGTAGATCTGCCCTTAAAATTCTTTTTAACATTCTGTTACACCCAGATATACCTTTTAAGCATAATTTTATCAAATTAAATTTCTATCTGGTCGAATATGGTAAAGGAAGTCTACAAGGAAGTAAACCCTAAGTGTCAACGAACCGCAAGTGTCCTTTTTTTAATATTAAAATTTTAAAGACAACTAACGTAAATGGATGACAGAAAGATAAATATAGACCTGAAGAAAAATTTACTTGTCAGTGTCAATCTCCCCAACATTTTAATATTAATACTATTTTTTTTTATTAAACATCCATGTGGGGTTACACAAAAAGAAAATAGAAAGTTTTTTTTTTTACTTACAGAGTCACGCCTTTTCATTGACCTTGCAACTTATAGCAAAAACTAAAAGAGATAGAACAAATCTGATTGCTAAATCTAGATTTCGATTTAATTATGGCTAACTTGATTCGTTTTGGATATACAGAGTATGTTTCAAATTTTGTTAATTGGGCCAGGCACTAATATCTAAAAGAGTTAACGATTTTTACGTAGAATTCAGTGGCGTACCTATTTTTTCCATTGCTCTTTATTTTAAGTTTTAAAGTTATAACACAAAGTTGTTTTACCAATAGAAGGTCACCTTAAAAACCGTAAAAAATACCAAATGTTATATATAGAGGGTGTTTTCAAATTGCGGTAAGAAAATTTAAAGGCGTATTCCTGAGCAAATTTTATAAAAAAGTTCATATAAACATGGGTTCTTAAAATTTTTATTCTCATGATATAGGGGTTAAACTTTTCAAAGAACCTTAAAATTTCGAAAACACTTTTTTTTAGTAAAAAATTGCCCCGATGTTTCTCGTATGGTCAAGGAATATGCAATTTACCGGATTTTCTTTTTTTCTGAAAAACTAAGCAAGCTGGGTAAAAATATTAAAAAACAAAAAAGTTGTATTTTTAAATGAACAAAAATCTGAACAAAATATAAAAGTAACAAGAAAAGTCAGTGGCGTACATTTTTTGTCAATAACACTAGCTGAGGTGCCTCCCACGCCGCCACTGGTATAACTAATTAAAATTAAATTAGGGCTTAGTTAACCTTTTATTACAACAAATACCACAGCCAAATTTTATTAAAATCTAATAAGATATACTTGACATATTGATAAAAAAACTCTTTTTTTTTAAGTTTAACACCCGGCATCTTAGAAGCAAAACATTTTCGGACCTATATTTATATGAACTTTTTGCATAAAATTGGCTCAGGAATACGCCTTAAATTTTTTACCCCAATTAGGTAACACTCTGTATATTTGATTTTTATAGTTTCGGAAATACAGCCATTGTCAGGAGTTTTATAATAAAATAGCATTTTTCGAATAAAACACTTTGTATATTGTATCGCCATTAAAGACCTTTAAGAAAATATCACATTTGATATGTCTTTCTCTTATAGTTTCGGAAATATGAGCATCCAAATCTTAGTGCATTAGATAGGTGTAATAAAAATTATATCTACCAACTTTTAGGTTTGGATGGCCACATTTCCGAAACTATTAAAAACCGACACATTAAATAAAGTGTTTTCTAAATATTTTTAGAAATCTTTTAACGGTAATAAAATATACAGTGTGTTTCAACTTTTGTCTTATAGCTTTAAAATAAAAAAAATGAAAAAATAAGTATGTCACTAAATTATATGTGAAAATCCCTAAAACATTCCTATTTAATTTTTTCTCTCTCTCTCTATCTCTAATGTCAAGCAAGTTACAAGTGCCGGGCTCAATTACCAAATTGTAAAAAAAAACACGTTGTATCTTCAGAACGAATCAAGTTAGCCATGATTTACTTTAACCACTTAATTTGTTTCAAATATTGAAACCAAGATTATGCAATCAGATTTGTTCTATCTCCTTTAGTTTTCGCTAAGCAAGGTCAATCAAAAGGCGCCACCCTGTACAACGCTATATGATCTAATTAGTGCCAAAATAACTTATAGTTAATGTAGGTGTGTATTATACTATTGTGGGGGATTTAATTAATATTTCATTTTTTCTGATAAAATGCCGTAACGTTAGAACGTGTAGAAAAATATTATTGTTTGTTGTGTTCCTTCCTGCGTATTTGCGGGCAAGCACAGAAAAATATTATTATTGGTTTACAATACATCTTGTGTACTAATGTGGTTATTCTATGGTGGCAAAAATAAGTATAACTAGTACTGCTACTTTACTCTTCGTTTATAATCTCCAAAAATGTATATAGGTATAAATATTTATATTTTTATGTAAATAAAATAGTGTAAAGGATATACATTTTATTTGTTTTTCTAAGATCCTTACAAATAATGAGTTTTTATTTTTTAACTAGAAGTGTTTTTATAACTGATGACCTAATGTGAGTGTAAATGTAGATAAAATGCATTCAGGCGTTTATATGATTACTTTCTAAATCATTTTTTCTTAAGTGCAAAATTGCGAGTATAAAATTATATGCTCATATTGTTTATAATCATTATCAACATTTATTAGGCATTTTTCTTTGCACGAACACTTATACTTAAAACAAAAAATAGAATCATTGGTAAGAATTGTTTAGAAAGTTGCGGCAACTCCGATTTTGACGAAATTTGGTATACGGGGGTATTTTGATCTGATCACGGATCTGAAAGACTTTTCTTTGGAAACGTTTCGATCTCGAGATATTCGTCCTCAAACTTATTTGAAAGTTGAGTTGTTAAAGTAGTTGATGATATTATATTTATTATTATTATTAAATTTACTTAGGATTTAAATAAGTTTAAATGCAATCTTTGTGTAAGTATTTCTTTAATGTTAAGTTATAATGAAAAAAATAATAATAATAAAAATCAATTTTTGCAAGAATGAAACTATGTCATGATTCTTACATTATTTGAAAGAATTTAAAACCATAAAAATGAGTTAACTTCAAATATTTTAAATCATATTTATTGACAGTACGTACTACTAAGTACATTAAAACTGATATAAAAATGCCGCTGGTAAACAGATCTCCTAGATATTTAAAAGAAAAAAAAACATTAGATATGTGTGATAATAATGCAACAAAGATAATAAGTGTTATGGTATTTTATTAAAACATTGGTTAGGATTAGAATAAGCTTATAAATACTTAATACTTTTACCTTATTAATGGAAAGTAATCACAAACAGGGCATATTATAAATGAAAAGTAATCACAAAGAGGGCATATTTCTGAAGAAGTAGCAAAATAAAAATACTTTGCTTTGCATTGCTAAAATAATTTAGTATAATGTCACGAAAACTACAAGGTACAATGTACACTCGTTTAAAACTGATTATAAAATCTTTATTTTACTACTCTTAAAAGCCCAACAACAAAAAAAAACGTGATCAATCTGTGTATCTAATCAACAAAACAAAACTTAAATATACTAACAATTGAAGAAGTCAGTGGATATGACATTTTGTTATTCTGATGTTTGTACTGCAATAAGTTAATATTTGCCATTTTAACTTAAAAGATGTATGAGAGTAAAAATAAAAATATAATGTCTGATTGTGATGTTAAATCCGTAAAAAAATAAACAAAAAAACATCTACGTCCAAGCATGTTAAAATGTTCATTTCTCAAAACAAGTAATGTGTGACATAACATCTTCATCCACTGACCTTTTCAATTATTACAAGTAATATGTACAGTCTTATTTAATTGGAGACACATTTAGTTTTAGTCAGGTGAGGTTGGAAGACTCATATTTAATGCAGTATTATCTCTTTGCTGATTTTGGGAAGATATAGCATTGTATAAATCATCATCTTCGTCTAGCATGGCTTGCATTTTTTCTTGTATCTAAAACATAAAAACAAATTAAACTAATAACATCTTCACTGAAACCCGATCTATCTATTTTAGTAGTTTTTATATTTATACTAGCGACTATATTTTAGATTTAGAACATTTGGAAATTTTACAAAAAATATTATTATTTTAAAAAGTAACTAATGTTTTTAATCATTATCTCTAAAGGATTTTTCAGAACAGCCAGGGGCGCAGTTAGGCAAATATTTAAATTTAGAATGAAAAACAAAAGGTCTGCTGGTCTGGACGGTATTTCTTGTTCTTTTCTGAAAAAAGTATCAGATTGTATAGTCAAACCACTGTGCATGTTGATAAATTTATCTTTCACTACAGGTGTATTTCCTAAACAATTAAAGGTAAACAAGATAAGACCGATATACAAAAAACTTGATAAAATGAAGGCACAAAACTATAGACGAGTGGCAGTGTCGCCGGGTTTTAGTAAGAAATCTTAGAGAAATATTGGAGCTCCCACAGCTTATTTCGGTATATTATGGAGAAGTTCATTCCAGACTTAGGTATGGTGTAATGTTTTGGGGCAATTCTACCATGGCTGCAGATGTTTTTGTATGGCAGAAAAAAATCTTACGTTGCATTATGGGTGTGCACGCCCGAACTTCCTGCAGAGACATATTTAAAAATCTTCAAATTTTAACATTAACAGGCATTTTTGTGCTGGAAGTCTACATACACGTTTTTAAGGAAAAAAAATATGCTTTTAAAGAATCAAGATATTTATACCTACGACACTAGAAAGAAAAGTAATTTTAGCATTCCGTATAAAAGATTGAATGTTTGTAAGAGATCGCCTGCAGTCATTGGCTTAGAGATCTATAACAACTTGCCCACGGAAATTAAGCAATGTAAATCTATGAATGCTTTTAAAAAATCCCTTCAACGGTTTCTGGTAGAGATATGTCCCTATAGTATGTTAGATGTTAAATCTTCTAGACATAAAAGATAATATTTTCTTTGTGTTATATATAATGATAAGTCTATTTATCTTGTTTGTTTATGCATATATTTTGATGTAGCATATATTTGTAAATGTATTTACTTTAATTTTTTGTGACGGATCCTATACAATGTACTAAAATTGTCAAAGGAATAAAGAATTGGAAGTAAGTAAGTAAGTAAGTAGTTGAAGAGGTTAGCCCCAAGCCTGCAGCCCTCTCAAAAATTATTGAGTATTTAAAATATGTTAGTATTTTTTAGTAAATAAACTCTAAAATGAGGTTCAAGCCCCTCCCCTCCCCTTCATAAATAGCTATGCTAATGCAGCTAATGTGAAATTTTCAATATTTCGGTATATTAAAAAAAAAAAATATTATCAAACCTACATATATGGCTATGGCTAACTGTTTTTTTTGTAATATGTTCGTAAATATATCTGTATTTTCCGCATTTGTAAATATATTTGAAGGTTCTATCAGCATCAGTTTTTTGTAAATGAGAAAAAAATGACATTATTACCATATTAGAAATGACATTGGTTGTTTTTGCAAAAACCCTTCAATTGATGACCCATTAAAAGATGTCCTAAGTTTACTAAAAATCTTAATTTTCGTAAAGTTAAATAAAATAGCAGAAGTTAAAAAAATAATAATAAAAAGATGGATAGATTTATTATTAGTACTTACATTTCACTATCAGGATTATTTTCAGGATTTCGGCATTTCTCCAATTTTTTGTCTAACATTTTTGTTAAGTTTTTATCAGGAGTAGCATCAGCTACTTTCTCCATTGACCTTATAGCTAAAAGAGTCAGCATTTATAATTACAATTTTAGATAAAAAATATAATTAAAAACTTATATTTGCACTAGAAACATATAAATGAATTCATACAGCATCATGACTGACTGAAAAATAATCTGAAAGCCTTTGCTTTATATATCAAACAATTTTATTTAAATATATACAACGCAAACTGTCACAAAATTAAATTAACTGAATATATAAAATAAATTTAAAATTCTTATAATGGTCATAGGTAAAAACTTATAAATGTAATCGAATATAATTAATATAATAATATTTAACTTTAAGCCTGAGAATTTATTTCAAACTTAGTCACGTAGAAATCTATAATAAACACGTCAGTATTTCAACTAATTTTAACCAAAAGCTTAACTAATTTGACTCAATTCGTTCTAGTAACGATGTAGATATTTTATATATATACAGTGTGTCCAAAATTGGTAGGGAATGAATTGGGATATTTGAAACTATAAAAGATAGAAAGATGGTTAAATGGGAAAAGTTGTGGGCCATTTAATGATTAATCTTATGCCGTTTCAATGACGGCTCTATCTTGTTTGATTTTTAAGTTATTTAAAAAAAACTAAATATGTGCAGTTTAGAAAAAGAGCTGCATTTTTTTTATTTCAAATAATTTTTGAAATTTGTAAAATAATTATTGAGGCAACTTTTTAAGAGCAATGCATTCCTGCATTCAGATTTTAATTTCGAGGTTTCGGTTTTGAGATACCATTATCAACTTTTGTTTTTCTTATGGCGGCCATTTCGTTTTTACACATTTTTAATGAACGTTTCTTTTTTCCTTTAAAATGATGTATATCACTATAAGCTCACGCAAAATAGCAGTATAAAAGGTCTTACCTTACAGCAAACTTTTGGTAGCGTTTTGTTAAGTACATCATAACTTTGTAAGAAAAACACTTTCGAACCAAAGTGATGCGTTAGGGGAGAAGGAGGGGGGTGCTTTTTAAGAGTAAAAATGTTTCTTTGCAATTTCAAGCTAAACAGTAAATCCTATTAAAAAATTTAAATGTAAAAGTTGTCGACATTAAAAAACCTACAACTTATGTCATAACCATTTTTACCCTAACCTCAAAAATTTTCAAGAAAAGTAGAAAAAACTGTTTTTTGGTTTTTAATTTTTATCTTTTACAAAAATAGTTCGATTAAGCTAAAATGAACTTTTCATCAATAAATATTTAATTATTAAGAAAATTAAAAAAAAAAAATTTCAACCGCCATTTGGTTTAATTTTTTCCTCAAAAATGGTTCGCCAAGGGCTCATTTTTTCGATTTTTTGTTTGCTTTTAATAAATGCAAAAAAATATATATACTTTTAAAAAAATAACACAAATAAAAAACACGAATATTGTCATTTTTCATTATACTCGTACTTTGTGTTATTTTCGTCGAAAAATTGATACTATTTATTAAAATTGTAATTTTTAAAGAATTTTTGAATATTTTGAAAAGTTTAGAAGCATTTTTAAATGTGAATGTTGAATTACAGATATACAGTGTGACCCAGAATTGGTGTTTCAAGGGGACAAATGGAAATTTTTTTAAAATTTTAAATCGGCCTTTTGGGAAAACTGGTCGCATGGTCCAAAACAAAGAAATACAAAATTTTGCTCCTATTGGTAATATACAGGGCAAGTTATAACTAAAAATATGAAAAATGACCTAGTGTAAAGTACTTTTATTTTTTAAAATAGAGCAAAATTGTATAAGTAAATGTTGTAGAGAATTATATTTTACATTAAACGTTGTAGTTAAAGCATTAAAGAAACAAAATGTTTATTGTCAATTTTTTCCCAATTCCCAAAATGCCGATTTAAAATTTAAAAATTTTGTTCCATTTGTCCTCTCGTAACACCAATTCTGGGTCACACTGTATACCTGTAATCCAACTTTCACATTTAAAAATAATTCAAAACTTTTCAAAATATTCAAAAATTACAATTTTAATAAATAGTATTAATTTTTCGGCAAAAATAACACATTGTACGAGCATAATGAAAAATGTCAATATTTTGCATTTTTAGTTTTTTTCTCAATTTTTTCAATTAAAGTATAATTTGTTTTTTTGCATTTATTAAAAGTTCCCAAAAAAAAACAAAAAAGTGAGCCCTTAGGGAACCATTTTTAAAGAAAAAACTTAGGTAAAAATGGCGGTTGAAAATTTTCATTTTTTTAAAAGTAAGTTTTCATAATAACGGCTGAATATTTATTGATGAAAAAATAGAGTATAATAAGAATGATAAAAAGTATATCTGCTCCAACATTCAGCTAAATCGAACTATTTTTGTAAAAGATAAAAATTAAAAACCGAAAAACAGTTTTTTCTACTTTTCTCGAAAATTTTTGAGGTGTTGTGATGGTTATGACATTTGTTGTAGGTTTTTTTATGTCGACAACTTTAACATTTAATTTTTTTAAATAGGATTTACTGTTTAGCTCGAAATTGCAAAAAACATTTATACCCCAAGAAAGCACCCCCCTTCACCCCCTAACGCATTATTTTGGTTCGTGTTTTTCTTACAAAGTTATGATGCACTTAACAAAACTATATCAATAGTTTGCTGTAAGGATTTTTTTGAAATCAGGTATTTCGCCTGGACTATATAGGTATTTTTGATTTTTATGTTAAAAATCGTCAAAATTAATTTTTTGTCCAAGTTGGCCATGACGGCGAAAGCCATTAGCTTTATAAACAATTGCCATTTAGTTTCCAATAAGGACCTATGTTGGAAAACGTAATGCAAGTTTGTTTCTAACTTTTATCGACTTATATATCCAAAGATTTATTTACCTGGTGTTTATCGGCACATTAAATATTTAATAACAATATCAAGCTGTAACCCTTCTACTAGAAATAGGTTTATGTGCTCAAAAACAGTTTTTTTTTTTAAATTTTATTATCCTTAACAGACAAAAACCTAATTCATAGTCTTTAAATTGTCACAAACAAAATTATATAACTAAATTATACTTACATACTGGTCTCTAAAAACACAATGTTCTTTACACTTATTCTTATTAGGTACCAATTTAATTGTTAATGGGAGTTTAAACAAAGCCAAACAAAATATTAATTTTAAAAAACATAATGTGGATTGTAATACAAAAAACATTTAAAAATATTTTGCAATTGTGTTTTTGCGCTATTCTGAGCCGTTAAAAGAATCTTTATTTATGCATTTATTCCGAGATATAAACGCGAGTTCATTACAAATTTATGTAACCACGAAGCTAAAACTAGCGACTAAAATTAGGAGGTGGTTAGGTACGAAAATTTGCAATAAACTCGCAAACAGATTCGATTTTAATATATTACTGTCAAATATCTCGAAATTAACCCCTCTAATATATTTTGATAGTCAACAAATTTTGCGCATAAAGTTATGAAATATTCCACTGGGTCACCTTCCAATTTTAGTCGCTAGTTTTAGCTTCGTAGTTAAGAAAATTTGCAATAAACTCGCGAACGGATTTGATTTTAATATCTTACTGTTTAATATCTCTAAATTAAGCCCTCTGATATACTTTAATATTTAAAAAATTTTGCGCATTGCAGTTATGAACTAGTATATATTCCACTGGGTCACCTTCTAATTTTAGTCGCTAGTTTTAGCTTCGTGGTTACGAAAATCTGCAATAAACTCGCGAACGAATTCGATTTTAATATCTCACTATTAAATATCTCTAAATTAAGCCCTTTTATATATTTTATTGGTCAACAAATTTTGCGCATTGAAGTTATAAACTAGTATATATTTTACTGGGTCACCTCCTAATTTTGGTCGCTAGTTTTAGCTTCGTGGTTACGAAAATTTGCAATAAACTCGCGAACGGACTCGATTTTAACATCTTACTGTTAAATATCTCTAAATTAGGCCCTCTAATATATTTTAATAGTCAACAAATTTTGTGCATTGAAGTTATGAACTAGTATGTATTCCACTGGGTCACCTCCTGATTTTTATTATACATGAGCTGCCATCAAAGAGTCAAACATTTTTTAAATATTGTTTTTTTGAGATAACCATGGTAATTATTAAATAAAAGACAAAAAAATAGCAAAAAACTTGCTATAATTTAAAATTATGCTATAATTTAAAATAATAGGTTGCTAATAAGTGTAGAGAACATGTTTTTCACCGATTTTTATCTAAGTAAAATTTGGTTTAAAACTGTGTCTGTGCCAATTGAATACCATTATAAATTTGGTTTTGTATGTTATGTTATTGGTAATAAAAAAAAATGTTGAGCACATACAAACATTTCTGATAGAAAGTTTACAGCTTGATAATTAACACATATTTTAATGTGCCGATACATACAAGATAAATATCCATCTGTGTTTGGGCACCTAGTTTATAAAAGTTAGAAATAAACTTGCACTACCTTTTCCAACATAGGTCCTTATTGAAAATTGAATGGCAATTGTTTCTAGAGCTAATGGCTTCCCCAGTCATGGCCAACTCGGAAATTAATTTTGACGATTTGTGACATAAAAATCAAATTTTCCTATAAGGTTTTATACATCATTTTTAAGGGAAAAAAACGTTCTTTAAAAATTTACAAAAATAAATAGAATGGCTGCCATAAGAAAAACGAAAGTTGATGATGGTATCTCAAAATCGAAACGCCGAAATTAAAATCTGAATACAGAAATGCTCTTAAAAAGTTGCTCTAATACTGTTTTTCCAGATTACAAAAATTATTTAAATAAAAAAAACTACAGCATTTTTTAAAAATGCACATTGTCAGTTTTTTCAAAATAACTCAAAAACCAAACACGCTTCAGACGTCATCAAAACGGCATTAGATTCACCATTGAATGGCCCAAAACTTTTCCGATTGAAACCATCTTTCTATCTCTTATAGTTTTTAATATTCCAATACATTCCCTTCCAACTTTGGACACACTGTATAGTTATAGCGGATTCACGTGTTAAAAAAAAATCTTTTGGTACCCACTCGTCACTAACCTTCGGAACCAGAATCTATACCCAGGCACCAGGACCAAAGGGCTCTATCATGTACCCGAAACATTTTTTTTGCTAGTAATGCAGTAAACATTTCTTCAATAAACTTAAAAAGAAGATGGTTTAGTACGTACAAATGATCTTGTAAAAGACAACAGCAAATTAAAAAACTCACACTCTTAGTTCTAGTTAGGCTACAGGTCAAAGATTATGTTCGAATATACTTACTGCTTTATTCTTATAATCAACAATCCTTTGTTAATTCTCATTAAAAGAAAAATGTTTTAAAAAGAATCTGCCGCGGCAATTTAACCAACTTTTTTTCCATAACTCGGCGCAATAGTTAGCTGTATAAATATTGATAAGTTTAAATAAAACCCATGACAAAAGACATTTATAAAGTTTAAACTGCTGCTTGCTATAAACTAAGAAATATCGACTTATTTAAAAAATAATATTTTACCTCGAACTGCATCTATTAACACCTCCAGTTTATCCCTTCCTCCTTCACCAATCAAAATTTCTGTGACATAGGAATCGAGATTCTCCTGTAGTTTGGATGCAGCATGGAGTACAGCAGCTAATGCAACCTGACTTGGGGCGTAAAGTAATATAGCATCAGTTAAGAGAGCTCTTTCTAAGAATTGTTCTGTTCCAGGTCTCAATCTTTCTGGATCATGCAGAGATCCTCGGGTCTAAAAATTGCCAGTAGCCTTATTATTTAAAACGATCTAGGGGACAGAAAATAACAAATTATTAGTGCAATAATTTTGAGTATGTGTATTGTGTATCTTATTTATTCGAAATATTGTATCTAATAAGCCTTATCAGCTTGCAATGGTTTTGCAATGCACGGCATCTTTTAGACAACATGCTAGTGCCACCAGAAATCTCGTACAAATATAAAAAGAGAGATAGATCCTTCAAGCACGATTTTTATTCAACCTAAAAATGTATCAGTTAGATGTTTTGTTGCAAGTGTAGATTATATATTTTTTAATTGTGCTTTGACTTCCACTATTATCCAAAGGCAACAACTTGTTTTTGAACACTGCTACCAGCTATTGGTATGATACAGAACGGTATGCACAAGGTGTCCCATTTTGGTTGCAACGGTGAGGTATCTTAGTTTTAAATAAAGATAAAACCTTTGAGTTATTAAAAACCTGAGCTACATTTATGTGAAACGGAAGGTGACATAAAAAAGCTGTCATAAGCCTCTTATAGCTTCTGAACTACAGGGCGATATTGAAATTATTGTATTTTTGGGTACACCTTGTATCCTAATTGCCTGCAACTTATTAAAAAACTAAAAACGGATTCTAATACTTATAACTTTTTTATAGAATGCAATGGCTAGTCAGATTTTTAGAAATATTTTTTTTTTTTTTAATATCAAAAATGTTTTTTTTTGTTAATGAAACATTATGTATATTTGTTAAATTTTGCTATGCTTTAACCTAAGAAGAAGCTATTGTAAATAAACCTCTTTAAATCAAGTAACAATTATTTACAAGATAATTATTTTGAAGAGCATTGACTACAACTGGAGCAAGGCCACTTAACGATTTAATATGAACTTGTGTAGTTAAAAAATTTTTAATTTTTCTTGTTTATAATAACTTTTATTCAACAATTCAAATATTGAAAAAAAAATTGGCGGGCGCCTCCTATGCATCAGAAGACATTTTTTGGCATACAATCATTTTTTTTACATGTGTTGTCCATAAGGGGTTTAAGGTAAATAGTTTTTAAGAAAAAAATCATACGCAACTGCAGTTTTCTAAAACGAAATATATTTTTGAAATTCCAATTTAATTTGGTACCAATTTAATTTTTAACTTTTTTATTTAATGTACGGTTTTCGCGTAAATAAATAAAAACCATTTCTCGGCATGGTCGAATCCCTAACTAATTAAAGAATAAAAAATAAAGCTGATTTTTTACTGCAGAATGTGATAAAACCGTACATCAAACAATTAAAAAAAAATCAAGAGATCAAATTCGTTCCAAACCATAGATAACCTACATTTAGATCCGCAGTGGCAAGAAGCATTTTTCGGATTTTTACGACCTCGCGCAGTAAACAAATGAATGGATGGACGAACATGCGCACTTAAAAACCGTGGCAAAATACAAACACCGGCACCCCGTCCCTTCGTCCTCGGTCTGACCGTGACGCTCATTAGGTACCGTACTTCGAATAGAAAACCAGGACGCCGTGGACAAATTCTTTCCGATAATGCAAATAGTTTGTTTGGCGCCAGGTAGGTTACCCTCAACTGGCTTGCGCACAAACTGGTTTTTTCGCCCATGAAATGTAACTTTTATCTCGCGCAGGTTATATAACATTGGCAATCCATCGAGATCAGTGTTCCAAACTAAATGGAAATATTTAAAAAATGCAGTGGCGTACCATTTTTTCTTAAATAATATTGACCTTAAACTCCTCATGGACGACATTGGGGAAAGTTTTTTCTTGTATGCCAAATTATGTCTTTTGATGGAAACCCTGCCTCCTCCCAATTTTTTAAAAATATCTGAATTTGTTTAAAAGGTATTACAAAAAGAAAACAATCATTTTTAAAAAAATTTGACAACCTATAGTTTAAAACTAAGACGTTTACGACATATGTTCATATAAAGTTTTTCCTTAGTTTTAATTGTAGAATCAGCCCTCAAATTTGGTCGCTAAAGTCACTTAATACCCTGTATATACCAACAGAAACTACACTCCAATAAGAAAAACCTATGATTAATTAATATTCTTTTTTATAATTAATAATTAAAAAAAAAAATAGTTTTAGTGGAAAGTATTAAAATAATTTAATAATTTTAGAAAATTACCTTAATATCAATAAGTAGTCCTTCGACAGGTCTAAAAGGGTTATGTATTGCCAAGTGAAATTTTAACTGTTCCATTAAAAGCAATTCATTATTTAAAATTATATCTGTAGCTTTTTCGCGGTCTCCCTTTATATTTGCTACAAACTGTTGAATGGAAACGTTGAATTCTTCTACTTTACATGCTAAGTATATACAGGTAACCCTAAAATCAGTAAAAATAATAGTAATTTATATAACAAAAGCATAAAGTAATACTTTCTTTTACAAATGGGAAGTTCGACAGCACCAGCCGGCTATTAAATTTATTCGCAAACTGTCAAATTTTAAATTTAGTGACACATGAAGTAAAATAAATAATGGCAAAATCAAAATTAATTTGACCTTTACTTTAGCTAATCTCGCGTTTACTGTTACATGGCATAAATTTATATTTAAATACATACATTTTGGTAGGCATTAAAACAAAACACTAATTCAACGTGTGAAGAAAAGCGTGAAACTCCTAAAAAATTTACTATTTTTTTAACATTTTACACTTTAAATCATTAAAGAAGACGATTACATCATACCATGAATTACACTGAACTAATCAATAGACATATGTTGTCGCTAAGGCCACACTGCCTCATGACAGTTTTCCAAATTAGGTTAGGACACTAATCATTAAAGATAGTAAAACAACCCTTTTTTAGTTAGTTTAAATATTGTTAGATTATAAGTTCTTTCCAAAATTATACAGAATAAGAAAGTTGTGAGAAACGATAAACGGTTATTAGCTCCACAATAACCGACAAATAATTTAGAAGACAAAATTTAATTACTATAAAAATCTTGAAACAGATGTTGCGAACACCATAAAAAAATTAAAATACTTTGATTAAGGTTTGTAATATTTTATTATCCCTTAACTTCTAATGGACAATTTTTGTAACGCAACATCAACGTGACGCCTCTCGAACGCTGCGCAAAATATCATAAATTTTCAGGATGATTTTTTTTTAAAATTTAACGGCCATCATAATAATTAAAAACTATTTTTTATACTAACTAAAATATGTTACAAATACACTCCTGGACAAAAAAACGGACAAACAAAATTTTGTTCAAATTCAATCTATAAATAATTTTTTGGATTTTTGACCGATTTCAAATATCTTTTGGTCCAGCTGTAGCTCCATTCGTCAAGATTATTGTTTTATATTGGGATTGCAGAAGGTTTTATAGAATTAGGTGTTATACGAGGGAGAGCTAAATGTTACATATTGACCCAAATTTTAGAACACCCTGTGGAATAATTTAGCGTCATAATTTTTTACCAGTGTATTGGGTTTTAAAGCCCCGTCTTTTCTTAACATTTCTTTTTATTTACAATTACATTTTAAATACAAATTTTTAAATAAGACAATGACATTTTTGTATCGGGTGTTAAGTTATAATTTTACATCCTCCTTAATTTTTTTACTATAAAAAAGAAAATAAAATATCAGTTTGTTAAGTTGATTTCGTAGTTTCCAAATGAGTAATCAGATTTTTGTTATCTCTTTAGTTATAGAGGGTACGACAAAAAGTATAATTTAAAAAACACACCCTGTATATTATATCACCAGTAAAAAGATCTTTTAAAGACATTTAAGAAAATACTACCTTTGTCATAGTTATCTTTATTAGTTTCAAAAATATGACCATCCAAATCCTACATTTACCCAACATGTTTGCAATATAGCGTATACAGGTTCAGTTAAATAACATAACACATAGGCAATGTGAGGAAAAGAGACAATCTAACTAAACAGGTGTGACTAATAGTGCTTATTTTGTTATTCTATTGCTATCCGATGTACCAAAACGGATTGCTCATATTATATTACGACCATCAGAATTATTAAATTACATGGTTTTCTTTTAAAAATGTATTTCTTTTTAGAATAGAAACTGATTTAATTAAAAAAGGAAATTAAGGGAGCTTTTAAATCCACTATACTGGTAAAAAAATTTGATGATAAATTATTCCACAGGGTGTTCGAAAATTTGGGTAAAAATGCAACATTTGGCTCTTCCCTGTATACCACCTAATCCTATAAAACTTTTTGCTTTCCTAATATTAAGCTACAACTACTCGTATACCAAAAAATTTTTGAAATTTTTCAAAAAAGTTATTTAGGATTGACCAAATTTTTTTGGTCCGTTTTTTTTCTAGTAGTTAGCCTTTGCAAAAATATTTAAAAAAACAGGTTTTTGTTTGCCATACAAATACTAATCATAGGAAAGTGAAAAATATTTAATCATACACATGTATATGTAAAACTGACATTTATTCTTATAAACTTAACATACATTTTTAAAAAAAATACTTATTAAAAATAAAAAAGAATAAAAAGTAAACATTAAAAAAATCGACTCCTTTAAATTACATTTTTCAAAGACATTTGGTACAAAATTTTTTGCTGAAAAAACGTAGACAGTGTATTACTCTAAAGAGCAAGTTTAGCAAATCTTTCTTCAGTACAATCGTTCAATTTTATTTTCATAAATGATTTTAGGATCAAACCAGACATCACAAAAACTTGATCTAATTCGTTAAAGTACACGTGGATCTTTTGCTCTTCTGACAACATGTGGGGTAACTCATTTAAATAGAAGTTTTTTGACAAAATCTGCTTTACCTATTTTATCACAATCTGTGTGCCATTTTTGTAATTGCTTCTCATAATTAATAACCATTAGGTACAGACACTAATTTTAAATAACATTTTTTAGGATTCCGTAAATTAAAATAATATACAATCGTGACGTTTCCTAGACCTATTGCGATCTTTTGCAGTAATTAAAAAACAAACATGTGGTGCTTTGACAAATTCCTTTTGTATACTGACTAAAGAATGGCAAAATAAAAAGAAGATGTACTATTAATCCTAAAACTGAAAGCGAGATATTAGTCAATTACGCATGTTTTATGAAGTGTTTGATGCACCTTGAAATTTTAAAAGGCTGATATCTATGGGATAAGAAGTAGAACTACCTATATTTGCCTAACCCAACCCGGGACATCAGGTTCTGCACATAATAGAAAGGTGTAATAAAATATAACCCAAAAAGAATGTTTGATACCCAGGCCAACAAACGTTATAAGAAAGTTAAGTTTATTTTATATTGGAATTCAAAAAGGAGGACACTTCTGGTATATATTTAATTAATGCCCTCCCCGCAGTATTTATAAAATACACATAATTTTTTTAAATGTACAGCTGACACCTGACCAACAACCAATGCCAGCGAAGGGGAGCGTAGCCACTGCCGCGAACGGCGCTCTTACTCGCCAACCACGCGCAGCAAACTTATCTATTAAAATAAGATTTAGGTTTATTTTTGAAAGCCACAATAAAAACCGTTTCTTGTAATCATTTATTTTTTAAACATTTTATTAGGAGGCTGTTTAAATTTTAGAGTAAATCAAATAATTCATATTGTATTTTCAAAAAAACAACTTTGATGAGGATTAACTATATGTAAACCAAAAGTAACTGCCTTTTTGAATTTTAATATAAAAGTAACTAAACTTTTCAGTAACGTTTTTTGGCCTGTGAATCAAAAAAATTATTTGGATTAAATTTTACATCACCTTTCCATTACGCGCAGTACCTGGTGTCCCGGGTTGAGTTAAGCAAACATACATAGGTATTCCTACTTTTTAGCCTTGTTAACTTCCAAAGTGCATTAAACACTTTACCAAACATGCGTACTGGCTCTCCGACTATATAGACAAAAAACATCTGCTGACGTCTCCCAGATGCCACGTAAGTACTTAAGGGCTATAGGTATACTGTTAGATTAAGTTTTTATACTTATTTTAGCACAGAACAAATATAGCAAAACTATATAAAATACATTTTATTAAATAAAAAAGGCTGTACAATCTAATTGACAAACATTTCACCCTATTAGAAAATTAAATTAATCGCTACTGTCACTTTCAGTATCACTATCTATATCAAATTAAATTATTAATGGTTCTATTTCATTAATAATAGCTAAAATTACTATATGGGTATGTTTTACACAACAGGTATCAGAGGGAGAGGGCAAATGGTGTGGAGTACGGGTGGGAGCAATACTATTCTTGATATACATAAATGATTTAGCCTCTAGTAATAACAACGTACAGTTTACCCTCTTTGCCGTTGACATAACGATCTCTCTTTCTGGAGAAACAGGATTATTTTGGATCCATGGCAGCGCAGGTGTAAGCCGAGCTTTGGTTTTCCGCGAAGAGGCTGCTGTTAAATAAAGACAGAACTCAACATGTAATGTTTTCAATGCGTTCTATAAATGGGTAAAATAGTGTAAATATGGCGCAGTTCCTTGGAGTAACTTTAGACTTAAAAATTCAGTGGGGCCGCATATAGAAAGGGTGGCCAGAAAAGTGTCGGCTAGTGTCTACGTGTTTAGAAGGC
This sequence comes from Listronotus bonariensis, assembly GCA_014170235.1. Classification (NCBI taxonomy): domain Eukaryota; kingdom Metazoa; phylum Arthropoda; class Insecta; order Coleoptera; family Curculionidae; genus Listronotus; species Listronotus bonariensis. Next base: position 158,306 of record JACEGR010001114.1, on the reverse strand, counting down.
TATCATCCTGTGTTTCACAGAATGTTCTATGGACTGCGTACTTTGCCCTTGTGCATTTGTAATTAGCCTATGCAATTTTAGCATGGGGCCACTCTTCGGAGGCATGTAGATTGTTTGCACTGCAGAGGAGAGCTGTAAGAATATTGGCAGGACTCAGATATAGGGATGAAGCTTTTAAAAGCCTTTTTAACATAGGGCATCTTAACATTACCTTCCCTGTATATCCTGGTATATTTGATGCATATTAAAAACTCAGTAGAAGAGTTCTTAAACTTTAAATGTTGTTTTGTTTTTAGTGTAAATTTTACTGATTATTGACGTATGTAAACAAAATTTGTTTGCAATTTACATGAATAAATGAGTATTGAGTATTTGATTAAACGTGTCTCTTATACTATGTTTAACTGCATCAGTTAAAGTTGTCGTCTTAGACTTTTGGCGAGGTCTTTTCTTTCCAGGTGACTTTATTACATTATTATTATAAGATAACCGTAACAGTGGATAAACTAATATTTCGTTATAGAACCACCCTTTGAAAACAAAAATATTTTAGAATTAATAATTATTAATATCAACCATAATTTTAATAATTACAAACCACTTGGACAGCTGATACTGGCAATAAAGGTCCTCCATTATCCTTTTCCTGTTTAAAATAATTTAACAAAGATAGCACCAAATCCTGCGATTGCGAATTAAGGTTTTGTCTTTTATAATGAGTAAACTAAAATTTAAAAGTTTAAAAACGGGCATTTCTGTTAGGAATCATCTACTTCTTACCTTAATTATGTTTACATGAATCTTTTGTAATCTTTTGTTTTAATAAAAACAGTTAAAAATATAATATAAAAATTTAATAAAAAAACTAAAAAAAAATTAACAACAACCACAAAATTCAAATATTTATACAGTAAAACTTGTAAAATAATTTTATAGACGGGTGGTCAATATAGCTACGTAATAGTTATTATTTGTAATTTGAAATGTGATATGTCAATGATCTATCATTAATATAGCATAAAAACCAAACTGTCTCAGCTTGAAAGAAAATTAAAAACAGCATTTTGATCATCACTTCAAAATTTGAACAATGGCTTTTCTCCAGAATAAAAAGGTTTTAATAAACATTTTAAGAAAATTAAACTTTTTATATACTATGAAGAACTATTCTGTGCCTGCATAATACAATAAAAGTTAAAATTACTTTAAAAGAAATAAATTAATGAAATTATATTATAAAATTTTTGCACTTGTAAATTAAAATTTGAAGTTTAAAAACAGACATCTAATCATTTACTCATTGCCTTAAGTATGTGGACAAGGATATTTTGTTTTGATACACAGTTAAAATTATATTGTAAAAATTAATTTAAAAACCGAAAAACTAAAGTATTTTTAGAAAACAACCCTACCACAAACGTCAAATATTTATTTATATTTGAAATTAATCGAAATTTTTAAAAGGTCGATGTTTTGTTATTAATACAGCATAAAAACCCAAACTGTCTTAAATAAAAATAAAATAAAAAAATTGACCGTAAGTTTCTAATTGAATTTGGTAAAATTGCTTTTAAAGACATCAATGTTTGTTTTCTATATTAACATCGATTTTGCGTGGATGTCTCAGCACTACTTTTACTTCCTCGCTATAGTCAAATCAATCATGTATCAAGAATAAACATGAAAAAATCGCCCATTAGCCATACTAATTGTTTCGACAAGAAAATTGGGAATGTCTCTGTCTAACACAATTTATTTTATTTACAAATTGTGGTCACTTGTCTTTACTATACATTAAAATGGTGACGTAATCGTCTTCTTTCGTGATTTAGATAATAAGTAAAAATAACTTGCATAATCTCCTTGGGATGATAATTCATTACTGAGTTGTGGATGTAAAATCTCTTAAAATAATGAAATGCAGTTCCTATTACACATCTTGGCATTGCAGGTTGAAATCGTTTGCAGAAATCTCTAAGATGCAGTTCATAACGTTTAACCATTATTTTTTCTTCCTCGGGGTAAGGAAAACTCATATGGTGCATCCTATAACAAAAACAGTATGTTAGTATTGGTAAGTTAATAGTTAAGTAAAATACTTAAGACAGAGAGAGACAGACAGAAATGAAACAGAGCTAAAACCGATCGGACAGTGTTCGCAAATGCAGTCTTGCAGTGCAAGGAAATAACAATCAGTAAGGAGTTTTAGCTCTTTTTTATTTCTGTATAATGATTTCGATTGCTTGTCAAGAATACTGGTTTTCGTTAAGTATATAGTCCCTGGACCAGTAACAAAATTGACTTCATGATAATAACACTTTTAAAACCTTTTTAGGGGGTTCCTTTTTACGAGTCTACCCCGAATATTCATACAGCTATAAATGTTTCGGGTGTCGGACTGGGCAAACGCGTCACTTTTTTGTCGGAGAAGTTTACAGCATGTTTTACATGAAACTTTTGAACATTGTGCCAAAAATCCTAAGTGTTATAATCACAAAACCTCAAGACACATAGACATGTTTTGTGAATCGGATTGGGCGGGATTTGTAACTGTAACCCTTACGATTTCGGCACAATATTTATAAATTGCATGTAAAAAATTGTGGTAAACTTGACCGACAAAAAAGAGACACGTTTACACAGTCCGACACCCAAAACATTTAACGTGGTAGACTCGTTAAAAGGAACCCCCTAAAATAATTTTAAAATTCTTATTATTATGAAGTCAATTTCATTAGTGGCCCTATTATGAAGTCAATTTCATTAGTGGCCCAGGGACTAATACTGAATCATGTCATGAAAGCAAGAAAATCGGGAAAAGACTTTACTTGAGGCCAGTTTTAATGTTAAAAAGCCAATTTTATGTTTGAGAGTATAATAATAAAATAAAACAATAATATGAAATACCTATGTGTGGTAAAATTATAAATATATGGTCTTATATACCTAGGCTTCCTACTAATCCATTAATACACATGAAAAGCAAACTTTTAAAAAGCATTTTCTCCAATTATTAAAAATTCAAAAACTGCAAAAATTAGTTCTAAATATTATGATATGTTTATAGCTTTGATAGGATGTTCTGATTTCTATAAAATAATTTAAATATAATAACATAAATATGTTTTTTTACCATAATTTTCTATAACACAAAAAAACCTACTCAGAAGTGCAAAACATTATGAAGTTCGATAGTCAATTAGCTCTAAATTATTGTTTTTACCATTAAAGTAATTTAAACCCTGTTCTAAATATAAAGCAAGGTGTTTAAGAAGTATGGGATCAAACTTCTAGGGGTTATTCAGTGTAACAGTAAAAAACATTTGAGTAAAGAGACCCATGTCCGGAAAAGTGTCCGGCCCTAAGACGCGGTAATTAAAGTTTAGAAACATGATTAATTGCTTAAATAGGATAAAATGGATTTAATTTTTGCCTTTTTTGTACCTGAAATCATCACAAAAATTAATAAAGAAATAATAATAAATAAAATTAATAAATTAACAAAAAAACAATAATAATATAAAAAATAAAATAATATAATTTTTAAATATTAACATTGACTTTGACTATACCCATGCTATCTATATGGTTGCCTTCTGGACTCAACTCTTATACGTTATAATTATACAGGGTGTTATGGAAATACTTTAATATATTTAAACCCCAAAATCCTTATGTAAAAATAAATTGAATAAAAATTATTAAAAATGGCGGACCACCATAAATAACAGTGATAATGAACCCCAAAATTTTACGGTATATGTATGTCCAGGAAAAAAGTACTCCCTTTTTTGCCACAGGAAAAAAGTAATTTTATGAAAAGGTCACATTTTACTAATTATGTATAGTTAATAGAGATACAATGTCAATTTTTTTCCCATCACGGAGAAATTTTTTTCTCTCTTTCTAAATTGCCTACTTTTAATTGTAATAGAAAGAACGAAACAAAAGAGAAATTTTGCAACCTTATCTTCAGAAATTTCTACCCACCACATACGAAATTTGCATCGTATGTCAGATAATTTGGTATACTCCAGAGGGCCACAGAATATACATCTTATTGTACGTCAGGTTGTACAACAAGTAGATTCTACAGTCGAAACGATAATCGCATAAGTCACATTATCATTTAACAAGTTGTACGACACAGTTGAATCGTATGGAAGTTTGTCCGGTCAAAAATTAGTTGTACGACCGATTGCAAAATGTGTGCACGCGTTAGTGTTTTATATTGACTTTTAGTTCCTGATACAAATTCATGTAAGTTTACTCTATCGTACAACAAGTTGCATAGTCTGTGGGCCGTTATACGGTGTCACAAAATATATTTGATTTTTGACACCAACCAGGTAGTGACTAAAATTTAATGGTAATTTTTGATACCAGACCCAAAAGTTCGTTTTATTCTTACAGGTATATTCGACACCAAATAAATACTCTTCTTCGATATATGCAACATTTAATTTAAGAAATAATATACAATATTTTATTTGTTTGGTTCCCTAATGGTGGAAATACAATTCTTAAGTAGATTTAAAAAGTGTGTATTACTCTGGGGTTAAATTAAAAAAAAAAAAAGGATTTGCTTACCAGAACTAACCATTCGTAATTCCCTAAAACTGTTTTAATTACCCCGTCGGGCGCCGTACCTACCTGCGTATCGAAATTTCTTTTAACAAAATTTGACCCTTCAATTACCCCAGGTACAAATACAATTTGGTGTCGAGAGTTCGCCCGCCTAGACGCTAAGAAGACGGATAGTCGGCGAGCTCTTATTAACCTCGTTTTACACTAAGCCGGATTTGCCCGACAGAGTGATAAGAAATTAGCCTTTGAGTTTGCCGACTTTCCGGATTCTTAACGTGTGAAAGGACTCATAAGACTCTACACTTCGATAACGTCGGTCCTGCGCCGGCTTCCGCAAATGTAAAACTCTGTCCGGCCCAGCTCTGCAAGTGTGAAACGAGAAAAACCTCATTTCACACTAAGCCGGACAGAGTGATAAAAATATGGAGCCTTTTAGTTTGCCGACTTTCGCTAATGTAAAACGAGAGTAAGGGTACTTATTTAGTTTTCCTGTGAATGAAAAAAGTTGGGGTTATATGGGTTTAAAATTTAAAAAAAAACTTGATTTTTATAATTTTCCTGTTAAACAGTTTAATAAGTTTAAAATATCTTTCTAAATGCACACTTTAAAGTAAGACCGAGTATAGGTCTAGCGTAATTTTTTCATTGCAACCAACATTACAAGCTATAACAAAGGTATAAATTGACATAAAATTAAATGGTCTTTTTTACAACTTGGCAATGTGGCTATCACATTTGAGAATAAGCCTAACTGACATCACCACATTGTTTCTATAATCATGGCATTTTTGAATTAGTTCGGATTTCTCTTTAGACCAAAAATGTTTTTCTTTAATGAAACTTGGCATGTATTCCAAATCAGACCCACTTTGGAATATTCCTCCCAGGTCTGAAGAAATGTGTCTTTCACAACAGTAATCATTCTTAATTCTAGTTAAAGAATTTACCTATGCCATTTTCTTAAGAATATATTACTTTTTATAGGTATTTTCACGTCTTCTGCTCCGAGAAATTGGCCAGTATAATTCCTTCTTCCGCAGCTCCAAACAGGGAAACGCATGGGCCTACGCTTTTGCTTTCATACAGTGTGTCTTCGTAAGTTGGCGGCATATGGGAAACTTTTTTATTATTAATTTTACAAAAAGAAGTTAGGTATTCTTTATAAAAAGTTCTGTATGGTCCAAAACCTAAAATGCAATCATCAGATATCACATTGTGTCAGTCATGAACGAGGTTTGGCCAAACATCTAATTTTTGCTCAAGAGTAAAAAACCTGTATTTTTGCTATTATCGCAAATTGTTATAAAGAAAAATGTTCAGAATTAAAAATTACTTCCAAATATGTAATTTTCTTCATTTCCAAAAGAAACAATGTTTTTTAATTTTTTTCTGCGATAATGGTAAAAATTAAGGTTTTTGCATTAGTACACTATATTTTATGATTATAAATATCATAGGACAATTTTAAATAAACTTTTTAAATTAAATAATATTAAAACAAAAGAATGTACAATGCACTAATGTACAATCTTAAAATTTCTGGATTTTCGCAGAAAAATTTCGAAATGAACTAAATTGCATATATATATTTATATATATATATATATATATATATATATATATATATATTTTTATATATATATATATATATATATATATATATATATATATATATATATATATATATATATATATATATATATATATATATATATATATATATATATAGAGAGAGAGAGAGAAAAAATTTTAATTCTAAATATCTTTTCTTTATAATAATTTGCGATATTAGCAAAAATCCAGGTACTTTTCTCTTCAGCAAAATTTATATTTTTGGCCAAACCTCGTACATGACTGACACAATTTGATATCTGATGATTGCATTTTAGGTTTTTGGTCATGCATAACTTTGTATTACGAATAACTTTTTTCGTAAAATTAATAATAAAAAAGTTTTTCATATGCCGCCAACTTACGTAGACATACTGTATATCGGTCTACATATGTGGGGAAATCCTGACATTTTCACAACCGACAGCCCGTAAAGTTTTTATTTTCTCTTACCTCGCTCAAGATACCCGCGGTATGTTGGTATTAAGGCCTACAGCCTCTACAGACTGTCCTAAACGAAAAAAGGTAAGAACGCCGACGTCCCTACTTACGTTCCTCTAAAATATAAAGTGGTTATATTTTGCTGTTGTCCACAGCACAGTTGTAATAATTATTAAAAATATCCATAAAAATATTTTTATATCAAAATCACAATAACTACGCTGTAAACGTAGTAATTTTAAAGTTACAAAACTACTTTTAGGCCTTTAGAGACTTAAGACCGGCCAGTATAATACGCCTCTAGGGACCCATCTACCTGTTGTATAAGATCTATTCAGTCGCCACAGAGATAGTTCGGACATAACGATCTTTCTCATAAGAGGTCTTTATGAAAAGACGGCCTGATGGGCAACAGGTTCAAGAAATTGTTTTTAAAATATGTTAAAAATGATAGATTCCATTTTATATAATATACAATAAGAATATAGAAGCTAAAAATACCTAAAAGGTTTTTATCAAAAAATTATTATATTTATGCGAAAACCATGTCTCCAGATAGTGTACATTAACTCATAAGAGCCTTTTTTAACATACTAGAAAACTCTCAAAAATTATTACCATAGTAAACATTGCAACAAATTATCGTAACGGAAATAATTGTGTTTTACACTTTTAAAGATTTTGGCTATACGTTAAAAAGAGGATCTTCAAAATATCAAAAAACTGTCTTTTATAAATTGCCACTTCATAGCTACATACAGTATGTCCACGGATGGACTTAACAATAGGACAAACGGACCAAAAATTTTAATGTAGAAAGTTGTGTACAGCAACTGCTTTTGCTTCTTAAAAAACAAGGTTCACGTTGAGATTGTTTTGTACAGGGGCTCCAAAAACTACAAAAACCTGAAAAAAGACCAAGACAAAAAAATACTTTTAATAATTTAGCAAAATGTTAAATAAAAAGAATTTAGAATTAAATGAGGATCCCATGTCTGAAATTTTACATTAAATTTAAAAAAAAATGTTTTTAGGGTCTTTTTTTTATCATATTTTCATCGTTTAAACGTACTTCTCAAGCCTCGTTTTCACGGTGATAGTTTTAGCCATAGTTGCTATCATGATAGTGACTGTCTCACTGCCTAGATAGTTTGGCGTAACTTTTATGATAAAAGTGGTCGTTGTTTGTTTACAAATTTCACGTGATACGTGAATTTTAGAATAAATCTTACAAGTAATTGTAAAAACTGCAAAGAAAGTTATAATGAGCCGTAGGTAAAATTTAAAATTATACATTTTTTGAAAGAATATAAAAGGTTTTCATGTTTATGGAAAAAAGCTCTCCCGATTTTAAAACAGGGCGAAGAGGGACCATGCTGATAAATTTCTGCTGCTCTTATCAGCTGTGGGATCACGACCCTTAATTCGATTTACAGTTTTTGATCAAAAACACTAAAGTATTTTTGATCGAATAGAGCCGAATTATCGAAAGTCAGGGGCCCCATATTCCTCGATTTCGATCGACAATTGTAAATCAAATCGAGAATCGAGGATTGTGATCCCCCACTGCTGGACTTTCTACATTAAAAAGGGCAGAAAATTAGGAGCATAAGATGTACATATAATCAAGAAGTGGCGAAAATAAAGGAGTCTCTAGGTATTGGAACGGGAGCCTGAATTTGATGTTTTACCTTTGCTGATAGAGACATTCGCATAACAGTCATATTCTTTTGTATCTTACTGCTAACCTAAAAATAATGATGTTTTAAAAAAAAAATTCATGCGTAAAAAGTTAAAAAAGCTTCTGGAATCTTTTACAGTTCTTTTAAAAGTGTTGCTAAGGCACCAACTGTACTTTTTCTGTCTGTCCATTTCCTTACCCATATCTCTTTTGCTTTTTTATTTTTTCTGCGTTTTTTAAAATTATTTTAACAACAACAGCAGCTATATCGCAGCAATTAACTGATTCAGCCATCTTGTTATTGGTTACTATCATAATAGTTTTTTATACGTGTAGACACCTTAATTTTATAATACGACTATCGAGGTCACTATCATGAGAGCACTTTCACGAGAGTACTAAAAAACCAAGCTTTACCTTGTTTTGAATACAGCACGATAATTAATGTCAAATATGTTTAAATACAGGTAAATTACGTAAAACAGGTGTAAAACATGATTAAAATAATATGATAGCACAAAAAAGTGTTTACTTTATAAGAAATTTCAGATATCGGATCCCCATTTGATTCTAAAAACCTTTTTTATTTGATATTTTGCTAAATTAGTAAAATTAAAGGTAGTTCTGTCTTGGTCCATTTTCACATTTTTGTAGTTTTTGGAGCCGCTGTAAAAAACAAAACAAATTTTTTCAACGTGAATCCTATTTTTTAAGAAGCAAAATCAGTTACCATCCACAACTTTTTGAACATTAAAATTTTTCATCCATTTGTCATTTTGTAAAGTCCATCCGTAGAGATAATATATATGACCATGCAGAAAAACGTTTTTAATTTTTTTACGCGAAAGCCATGCATTAGACGAAAAAATAAAGAAATTATTAGGGTTTTAGAATTCCCTAGTTGGAAGTTCAAAGTTAAAATTAAAAAAAAAAAAAAAAATTATTTTTATTAAATTTTATATTGACAACGGTGGTAGACTTGCCATCGAAAAGTCGATTAATTAGAGGTTTGTGGGTTTTTTGAGGGCTTTTTTTTATTTTGTTTTAGGCGGCTGGCGAGTTCGGGACCAGAACCGAAAAGATTTTATTATTCGTAGATGTACCCAACTAATTACCATCGAATAAGCTATATTTTTAAATGATTATTTTATTTTTTGCAAAAACTGTACATATAATTTTCTCTCGTTTCCAAAAAAAAAAAATGTTTCTGTTAATATCTTAAAAATCCTTTGCCCAATTTTATTTTTTTTTCATCAGTGGTATTTATGTTATTAGGAAGTAATTTATCACTAAATAAATTACAATATATAAGTCTAGTGGCGTCTCGAGCAGCAACTGGATGAATATTTCTAACAAAAAAACAGTACGACACTGACTGTGTGTAAATATGTTTAAAATTATTCACTTAATTGCATATTTAGACCATAAAAGAAGCATTGCGAAAACATCGAAAAATTTGCGTACCCATGTTATATGCACTGTCCTTTAAAATTTCTGATGTAGAATCTGCCTATAAATTTACTTTACAACCTTCTGTAACACCATGTATACTGCTAAAAAACCCTAAAATTAATTATTTAAAACCTTATTTTAATAAAAGCATTACCCATCATAACTATTACCCACATAATATTCAGATTTTATATCCATTGGCGTAGGAGGCAGTTAAAATTTATGCGACATTTTACGACTAAAGTTTACATACACTATCCGGTTAATAGGCGAAAATATAGATATCGGTTTATTCACTTTAAAATAAGTTAAACGTTTTAAATGCCTCTATCATAATTTGAATAATGTAAATTATATTCTGCCGTAAATGCCATCGTAAATACCGTCTAGTTAGAGAAAATCTTGTTTCAATTTATGAATTGTTAATTTAAATATTAAAAATATCTTTAACAATACGGTTACACAATATAAATATTTTTAATAATAAACAGTTAAATTTAAAAAAAACGACTTCAAAAAAAATAAATCTTACTAAAAAGAAAAAAAAGACGTCGGGTAACAAATAATAACCATAATAACAAATATAACTAATAATAATAACAACTAGTAGTAGTAACAAATGGTATTAAAGTATAAAAAGCTATGTTAACTTAGTTATTAGTTAGTTAGTTGTTTACTTAGTTATTAATATTGAGTAGTTTAGTACATACCGGGTGTCAACTAATTTATTAGACAAGCCATAACTCCTGGAGCATCAAAATGATATAAAGAGCCGTTTTTAATACTGCATCTAGGTGGCCATGATTAGGTGCAAATTAATCTAGTGACCCTAACTGATGTTAGAAAAATACAATAGCAAAGTTTTAGTGACTTATATGAAGGATAGGAATAAAACAATTGGGCATATTGATATTTTAGTGTCTATCATTTTTCAAACGGCAACCCTTTTTAGACGAGCGCTTATCAGATAAAGGATTTTTTGAAGAATCTAACGATACTAATTTATTTGCGATCGGATTAAAAAAAAACTTTTCAAAATGTTAAATTATTATTTAGATTCTTCTCAGGAATCCAATAATGTTATAATATACAGGGTGTTCCATTTAAAAATTTAAAATTGGGTCATATCCAGTTAAACTTAAAGTAACCAAAAAGTAATAAATATGCAGAAACTTTTTTATTTCTATATGATTTACTTATACCCGGTATATGTTATTACCAGACTTTTTATTGTTTTTTTACTTTTTAGTTGGAGACTAAATGGCTCCCGTAATTTATTGACGCTTTCTTGGCCCTTTGAAATTTGCAAAAGAGAACCGTCAAAATTACGACTTGTTTTTGTTTTTTTTAAAGTAAGACGTGCTAAAACCGAAAAAAGCCCAATCTATCAACATGGGATTGCTGGATGACCGCGCTGCCACCTATCAAAGTTACCAATTTTAATTGAAAAAATTTCGGTATATTAAATTTTTTAAATGTGTATCTTTTAAACTGCAATTAAGCAATTAAGTTCCTAAACTTCCACCTGTATTTTAGTAGGCTACATCTATTGATATACATCCAACTCATAAAAACCAAATACGGGGTTTTATAATATATAATTTGTTTGGTAGTTCACCAACTTCTTTTTCTTTCTTTAAAATAAACATATCTGCTTGCTATTTAATTTATAAAGTTTTGTTACGTTATTTACAGTCGATTTATTTCAAACTTGGTAAGTATTTAAGTATAGTAGAAAATATAAATAAATATTCCGAAATCTCGACGGTTTTTTGTCTGTGGATAAAATCCGCAATTAATTAATAACCGATTAATCTATATTCAAAGAACCGGTTCTCGGTTTTCTATTATATTCTATTTTTGTTTCCTTGGTTCTCGTCCCTGCAGGTCCAATTCACCAGCTCTTCCCCTTCCGGATTATGCTTTCCAGAGTTTCGTAGGCGGAAAATCTGGATAGTCGAGCTCGTAGCTCCCAGAAATTCCAAGAAAATAAAAAATAATTCTATTATTCGGTGCAATGCATACATTGACAGCCGTCAAACCAAGAACTGCTACTGGTATTACGCATAACCTTTTCTTTCACTACTGGCAGTTCCCATGGCACGCCCATCCATTTCCCTCCATTCGAGAAATACCTCGTATTAGTGAACAGTGGTAATGACCAAACAGGATACCATCAGCTTATAGGAATCTTCGCTCACAACGCCTAGCTCCAGAAGAAAGATGTCGTCAATTTAGCGTGAATCTTTCTTGATCCCCGAAGGTAAAAACGGCCTTACGGTACCTCTAACCGCCACCCCGGAAGAACCAGTAATCCTCTACGAACGCCGTACTGTCCGGAGGTCAAATAAAGAGTCCGGTTCCCAGTTTTGGTCAAAACCTCTTTTGTTTTTGGCCAAAACCGGTTAACCGGTATTCGAATATCGGTTTTTGAAAACCGAAAACCGGTTAACCAAAAACCCGGTTTCGGTTGCCAGAACTATTTTTAAGGTTAAAAAAATGTGACCCAATAGACAAATTTGGACACAGATTTTTAACAGGCTTTAAAAAAATAATGGTTATGTATTCTCTTTTAGTAACAGGCCAATTAAAGCGCAACCTTAACGATGTGTTTTTTTTCAAACTCATTGAATTTTTAAATTCAACCTAAATTGGCAAAACTTTTAACTACCCCGCTACTGAGAACCAGTCACGTTGCATAAGACCCTTCTTTTATGGGAGTTAACGGGTCAGCTAAGACCCATCGTATCCGAAAAAGCAATAATTTTCAGATAGTTAGCCTGTTCTATTTTTAAGGCACCCCTATTATTAGGGTTAGTTAAATTTTAGTGGCAAGTTTCAACTTTCATAATTACTAGTTTGGGGTTGCATATAGGAAATTAGAAAAATTAGAAAGAATTTATGTGTTAATTTATTAAAGTGTATTTTTTTAATCATTTGTAAAAATGGAGAGCCATATTAAAATTTGGCAGAATTTAAAAAAATATATATTTTCTGTTTTACAAAGTTTTGATGACTGTACTGAAGACTATATTTAGGCCATATTTTGCAATAAGCTAAGCCATTATGCATGTGTTGCATACTATATTTTTTTCTAGCACCATATTTTTTTTCTTATATCTTCTTTATTTGAAGTTATATATATTCATTATTATTATTAATATTTCATAATTTTCATTACATTTAACCGAAAACTGATAAATTTTTAATTTAGTGATCCATGTAGTATAAGCAATAATAACCGATTTCATGGTAACTTGATCTTCTGGTTTTGTTGATGTCTCGTTTACTGTTACATTGCATAAATACAAATTAAATTACATTTTAATATGTATAAAACAAAACATTAACTCAAAGTGTGAAAGACCAGCATCGAAATCGCATTAATACTTACTTTCTTTTTACACACTATGAACAATGCACAGTAGGCGCTCAGTTTTCAGTGTGCGCACGGTCCGGTCAAATATCTTAAGCTACGGTTTCCTAGGACTTTCGGTCTGCCGAAACCGACGCCATTTACGTTTGCCCGAATCAAATATTCACTTGAATGTGGTTTCATTTAAAAATGAATTTTTGATTTGGGCGAACCACTGATCTCGATGGATTGCCAATGTTATTACCTGCGCAAAACAAAAGTTACATTTCATGGGCGAAAAACGGGTTTGTGGGCAAGCAAATCAAGGGTGAACCTGCCTGGCGCCAAACAGACTATCCGCATTATCGGAAAGAATTTATCGACGGCGTCCCGGTTTTCTGTTCGGAGTACGGTAGCTAATGAGCGTTACGGTCAGACCGCGGACGGAGGGTACGGGGTGCCGGTGCTTGTATTTTGCCACGGCTTTTAAGTGTGCATGTTCGTCCACCCGTCCATTTGTTTACTGCGCGAGGTCGTAAAAATCCGAAAAATGCTTCTTGCCACTGCGGATCTAAATGTAGGATATCTATGGAGCGAACGTAAATCGTAGGACTGTTCACATTAGCGTTTCGCTTAAGGTCCGCTCATTTATTTAAATAGCATGTAAGATATTTGACCGGACCGTGAGCGTACGGAGACCTGATTGCCTAGTGTGCATTGACTTTTATGTATACTACCAAGATGGAGAAATTTACCTTCAGAATATCGATCAGAAAAATGCACTTATGGGTGAATAGCAAAAAAAATTAAACTTCTTTAATTTTATAGCAGAATTATGAAATGTTGGATCCATGGATTTTGTAGTTTTTTTAGCCTATTTGATTTAAATATTATACAAATACAGGGTGGCCCACCATATTCGACACGGTCTGTAGCTGGATAACCATGGGGTTTTTTAAGAAAGTAAATACTGGAACGTGTGACGTATTAAAGTTATATTTTTTTAAATGGAACGCCCAATATTTTATGACGGTTTTAGATTCTACTTTAAAAAATAAAACAAGTTTGTTTATAGTACTAAGTGTATAATTTTATTCGTTTTTGTGTTATTAGATTTTTTTGAAAAATACAGAGGTAAAATTAAATTTATTTTACTTTTAACACTTTTAAAACTTTAAACTTTAAAATCTGTAACAAGATTAAAAAAGTCTGCCATATCATACATAGGTCAAATAAAGATCAAATATTGTACAGGGTGATCAAAAACTAATTTCAATTTTTCAGAAAATCAAATAGCCATATCTCTCATATTTTAAATGGAACACCCTGTATTTTTTTACGTCACACGATGACAAATAAAATACTCTTTCAAATGCTCTATAGGTTGCCTATACCTATCTTTTGTGCTTTTTTAGTAAAATCTGTTTATACAAATTTTTAGTCCAAATGTTTATATAAATTAAAGTTGGCTGTGACATAGCAGCCATTAATACTTTTCTTATGAAAATAACAACGACCATTTATTGATTACTAGTGTTTTAGTCAGTTTAAAAGAAATTTCAATGATTTTTAAATAAAAACCTTTCTTGTACAACAACAAGTTGATATAATACTGGTAGGATGTTAAAAAAATGGTTTACTTTAGTCTAGAGTTAATCCTGAAAAATATTCCAGGAGAACCATCTGATATCCTCAATAGTTGGTTTAAAAATTTGACACAGTGATTATGAATAATGGAAGAAATGAGTTATAGGTCACGGAATGTCGTCATAACTGACCAGAGGCGTTATTAGGATTGTTTAAAAACACAAGTTTTATCATTACCACATTCAGCTGAAATAAGTGTTATTGGAAGTAGCATTATAAACAACTAATTATTTTTTTCTGTGAATTTTAAAAATAGTGGCAGATAATACAGGATCTTTTAATTTTGTGCTTTTTTCCAACAAATTTATAGTTTGCAATAACGGCTTAGTAAATAGGCATAGCTATATCACAGCCTACTAACATTTAAATAGACATTTGGAATAAAAATATGTTAAAAAGGAATTTACTTAAAAAGTATAAAAGATAGGTATAGGCAACCTATCACCATTTGAAAGAGCATTTGGTTTGTAATCATGTGGTGTAAAAAATACAGGGTGTTCCATTTAAAATAAGAGAGATATTGCTATTTGACTTTCTAAAAAATTTAAATTATTTTTTGATCACCCTGTAGAATCTATGCTCTCGATATGACCTACGTATGATAAGGCAGACTTTTCCTATTCTTGTAACAAATTTTAAAGTTTACGGAGTTTATATTGTTAAAATAAAATTAATTTAATTGCACCCCTGCATTTTGAAAAAAATCAAATATTACAAAAACGAATAAAATTAGACACTTAGTACTATCAAGAAACTTAAATTATTTTTTTATGTAGAATCTAAAACCGTCATAAAATATAGGGTGTTCCATTTAAAAAATATAACTTTGATACGTCACACTTTTTTAAGACATCCTGTATAGAGTAAAATAATTTTATACTGTGGTCTTATCCGACCTGTATATGTTTCAATATTTACTTTTTTCAAAAACCCAATGGTTATCCAGCTACAGACCGTGTCGGATATGGTGGGCCACCCTGTATTTGTACCTAAATAAAGTGGGTAGTTTTCTAAGACAAATACATACGTACACGTCGTGCTACTGTAAAACTTCCATGGGAAATTTTTCTGTCCAAAGCAATGAAAAACTGACGCTTGAACCTCCGGTGCAAGTTTCCGACTTACACGCTCCCTGTTTAATCTTTACCTTCCAGTGTTTAACACACAGAAACTGAATTAAAAGCATCGGTCCAGCTCGATGTGTACATGTAAAACTGGTTGTTTCTTCATTTAACTGAGTAGCAAAATGTGTTAAACAATTGTATTGTAACAGGTAAAAGTATACTTAAAAAACAATTAGCTAATTTTTGTCAAATTAAAATTGCTTACATAACACAGACGAAAATTTAATAATACAATGCTTAAATAGATTAACCGCAATATTGCTTGTTAAACATACAAAAGGCGTTTAGCAACTTATCGAGTGTTAAAATCTGGAAAATCATTCGACCTGCATCAATTTTAACAGTTGACTTCAAATATTTGGGTTTGT
This sequence comes from Listronotus bonariensis, assembly GCA_014170235.1. Lineage (NCBI taxonomy): Eukaryota > Metazoa > Arthropoda > Insecta > Coleoptera > Curculionidae > Listronotus > Listronotus bonariensis. The sequence goes on along the minus strand of JACEGR010001114.1, from coordinate 142,040 downwards.
ACCAAATACATGGAGAATAGTAAAACATTTTATAAATCATGCACTTTCGTAAAATAACATATTTTGTTACCTAAACTTTGTTCTCTTTTTTTGGTTAGACTTTTGAAGTCACAAAAGTATTAAATTAACTTAAATTAAAAATTTTCGATTTAAATATTAAAATGGGAAAAGTTGCTTAAATATTACCCACTACACTTTCACCAAAAAGTACGTTTGCGCCTACATGTCTCTGAGGAGTTTATTGTATCTTTGTGACAGCTCAAGAAAGCTTATACCAAGTTACCGAGGGTAGGTTATTAAATGTTTAGCCCATTTTTCCCCTGTTCCGTCAACGTAGTGCAAGCACTGAAATAGCAGTATTTGCATTTTACAGCATCTTTTAGACCACGCGGTAGTCACACCATGGCCGTTTTTTTAAATAACTAAGGTACTTTAGGCATACAATTTCCGGGGTTAAATAAGGTCCACATTTAAAAACTCGCGGCAAAAGATATGGGTTCTGGTTTAAACGTTACCGATAAATGCGTAAGACCAATAAATATCACGGGAAGTAAGCGGAGGCTGCTATGCGCTGCCTTCTTTTAGTAGCGAAGAATTTGTGACAGGGTGCTGTATGATCGTAAGGATTTATAATTATTTCCAAAAGAAAACTATAAGTATTTGGATTTTATTTTTGTTTAGAAATAAGTGTTTTTTTGGGAATTTTTTGTTATCGCTGTTCAAAACATGGCTTTTTTGGAAGGAAAAAAGTTATTTTGGGGGATATAATTTTGTTTTTTTAATGGTTTCCAGCGGCTAATAAAGGCCACTGAATTAGGTCATAGCTTATAAAAGTCAATAAAAGAAAACTTGTGTGCTGCTTGGGTAGCTACAGAACATACTAAGACCAGTAGAAACTGTAGAGCAAAAGAATATAAGTCTTACTTTTAAGAGCTAAGTATTTGGTTTAAAATAAGCCCAGAAGAACGGCAACTAATTATAACTAATAAACCAAATATTTAGTAGGATAAGAAATACTAAACGTTTCTTTTTTATTTTCTTGAAAACAAAAACAAATATTTTGGAGACTTATTTTACTATGGTGGTTTAATAAGGCCTATAAACAAGAGTTTTTATTAACTTTTATAGTTGGTTCCACATTTATTTTTGAAATTTTATTTATATTTTATTTTCACAATAAATAAGCAATATTTAATCTGAACACAAGTCCGCTTAACTTTCTTAAATAATTTGAGGTTTTTTTACATTTAACTTTAGGTAGGCCTTATATACGGCAGGTACCTTACTAACTAATAATGTTTTCCCGGCTGGGGATCAAGCCCGAGCTTTTAGATTAGTGATAAAAGGCTTTGTTCACTACACTACCCTGAAGAGAGTAATAACCAAAATATAACGTATAACGCAAAACTGAACATCTGATAAAAACTCCGCCATTACTGTTTAATTTTACTTGGCTAGAAATTTCCAAATATTAAATTCTTTAAACGTGTGTGACGCTTTGTAATTTTTACTTAATTATAAAAACTTGGTCTTAAGTTTTTTGATCCAGACAATACATTTATCTAAGATAAAAACGAAAATATTCACTGTAGCAGAAAATTGTGAAATTTGGCAACGGTGCTGACATCACCCATTAATTCTACATGCCAATCTTTCAGATAATAAATTTTATAAAAGTACAAGATCTGACAAAATAAAAATCAAGCTAGTGCGTTTTGCATCAGCCCCAAATACGTAATATACGGAATCACCATCTCAAGCAACCAAATATTCTTGGGTCCTAACCGCAAAGCGATTCCCAGCTGGGTGCCAAAAAACTAATAAACTAATTCTATTGCCGATCCATCATATGTCCATATTCAAATCTCGGAGGAACCAATCACTTTTACCCATCAGTTAATCATTATTAATCTCTTTTTTCCGGACTGTTCTTATTTCTTTGTAATTTTTTATTTCTTTTGTTATGGAAACTATTTAAGTGCGTACATTAGAAATAATGTTTTTTATTTTAATTTTGTATTTTTTATAAAATGCTATACAATTTTAGACTTTAATTTGCTTTATTTGTTTATTGGTATACAACGAAAAACTATTTTTAAAAGCGACATCTTATACAGGAAATCCCTCTATGTGGGCAATGTCCCGAATTCATCCAGAACACATGAAAATATTATGACATGATTCTATTTTTTTTTCTACAGCCTCCTCTTACAGAGATATCTATATGCTCTTAAAGAAGCCCGTTAATTTTTTTCTCTTAAATAACTATTGTAGTACTCGGTATAATGTAATAATTTTATGATATTATATATAATACTAGTTAAAACTTCTTCAAATGTTAACCTGTATTATTTATTTCGCCAAAGACAGATTAATCCTTCTCAATAGTGCTAATTATTTCTTTATTTTGTTTCAGGCGACCGGCCAGTTTATAGGGGTCAATAGGACTGAACAGAGTCAACTCGCTATACCCCGGGACCAGGGCCGAAGCGGTTCCATTCTTTGTACTCAACAAAAAGACCAATAAATAAATGAACCCGCCTAACCAATATAGAGCATATATTCCATTCATAAAAATATTATTTTTGGGTGACCTGCCTGAACTCTAAACAAAAACTTGCTTGACAACGCTTTTCTGTGACACCATGTATGTATTATGATATGTCACTTTGTAAGGCCTTTTAAAGGGATGCCCTTGATAAAATTGTCATTGTAATAAAGAGTGCCATATCTGCTTCTTCGTACTGAATTTGAGAAAGACCTCTAAAATCATTTTTTTTGTCTTTAAGTTAAATAAAATATCTATTCCGAAACTTAATATACATTCGAAAATTGTAGAGCAAATGTTATAAAAGTGTTTCGTATTTTTTTAAAGAAAATATAAAAAAATCAGTTTATATCCATTTTGTAAAATTAAGATTTTATAGCATATAAGTTTTAATGTCCAAATTGCTATAAATTATTACAAAAATAAATTGTAAATTTTCAGCGGCTAAAGGACTTTGGTCGAAAAATTTGAAAAACTAATAAAAAACATAAACTAATAAAATAAATTAATAACAAGGCGGCAGAAAAGATCTGAAAAGGATGCGCAAAGGCTTTTGTTGACTAGGTCCAACAACATAATCATAATAACATAACATAACATAATCACATAATGGTCTATGGCACAGGTTTCTAAATTTCTTCTTTTTTAAAAGCAGTTAAAAATTCTTACAAGACACGACACATTTTAATTTTTAACTTCACTAATTAAAATAAATTAATAAAACAGGCTAATCTCCAACTAAACAGCTCTTTTCTCCTTACACACTTAAAATGCATTTATAATAATGAACCAACAATGAACGTCCATAATAAATCATACATCAGACCTGACAACTTCGCTTCTTATTACTTAAATCAAAATAATAAATAATCATAAATGTTTAGATAAACATTTGGGTCTCTCTCAATTAGGCACTGGGATTGCATAACAAAGGCTTTTTCTACCTACAGTGCTACTTCCCAAACTTCAAGTGACCCACATTTGGTTAACATACGGTATGGTGTTTGTAATTGTTCGGCAGGCTAAGGAACACATGTCAAGTTAGTTAAAGATTTAAAATATGTAGTTCACAGTGCGTACCCAATGGTTATTCTAGGTACTTTCTACTTTCTTTCTTTGCTGTTTGGTCAGTTACCTATGTCAGCTTATTTGTTTAAGTTTTTTTTTGTATTAATATGTGAACTTAATATACAGTGGCCGCTAGAAATGTTGAACCATATGGAAAACTTATTTACTTTTGATTTCTCAAAAAATTTATTCTTGATAAAAATCTTTGCATACAGCGAAACTCACAAAACACTGATTAGCACTTAAATAAATCATAGCGTATACGAGGTAGGTGCAAATTAAAAAATATGACACAAGAGAAAATTACCTTTATTATTGAACTTAGAGAAAAATATCATTTGGAAAACTTGTTTAGAATTGTTAAGTTATGTCATATTTGCTACTTGAAGCTTGACCGAACTCCGCGTCGGTCGGTCTACTGCAGACGCGTGCGGAAAAGTGGTACTTTCAGCACTAGTTAGGAAATATCCTATAGGTGCTTACGTACTTTGCTAAATGTCTAGTGGGTTTTAGCTAAGCCACTAACAAAGAGATATTTTTAAAAATACAGAGACTTAGTAGAGTAGATCCGCCCAATTTATTGCAATAAAAATAAATATGGCATTTTATTAAAAAAAAAGTACGAAAAGTATATGTGTGGAACAAAACTAGTAAATCTAAAATTAGAGTCGATATCACTATTCAATTCCATATACCAAAAACATCTTAAATAATAAACATAAGTTTGTAGTACTGTTATAAAAAATTGTTTATAATATAACATAAAAATTTTAAAATATTTAAAATTACCAAAAAATTTGCAAGGCAAATAGGGGGCTACAAAACATGTATAACTCGGTATAGTAATAATAAATTAACCACACAGAGAAAGTTTTCTGGGTGGATGTAGCAGCTTAAAAAAATTGCCAAGCATCGTATTTATTGATATTTATTTTATACATATACTTAATCTATAATCATTATTTATAATAAATCAAGTGTTAGACATCACAATACAGCTCCCTAATACCCATAAATAAAAATACGAAATATTTACTTACCTACATTTAAGACTCTCACGCTCAAAAATTCCAAACTTTCACAATAAACGTTTTCAGGTAATACATTCATAAATTTATGTTGATAGAGAACATTAGTTAAAACATGTTATATGGATAATAATATGAATAAAAGTTAATATATATAAGTATAATAGTGTCAACTTTTATATTACATAATATATTAGTACTATATAGGTATGAATTAAAAAAATATATTTTATAAAGATTTAAATGTATTAAATAAAAATAAAAAATTACCGGTAAAAAATATATAAGCCTAATTACAATTGTCAAAATGTCGAGGATGTTAGAAACTTATATTTTGTACAAATGTTGTCAGGAAATTGTTAAAAGTAATGGTGACCATCATATCTGGGTGCTGGATTGGGTAAAATCAAAAGGAATTAGTTTGTTCGTTTGCTAATCCTTTTTCCCAGGTAATGATGAAGGGGTTTTTCAAAATATTAATTTTCCACTTATTAAAACACTCTAAAATAAGAAACGCAAATTTTGAGAAAAAAAAATGTGCCTTATTTGTTTTTATAAAAATTCGAAATTTTGATAAATCCATAAATAATTCTTCATTGTTACCTTAAAAAATTACGTAAAGAAATAATGGTAAAAACTTTAACAGCATGAATTGAGTAGTTTCGAATTTTTGATGGCCTCCGACTTCTAAAAACGTACTTTAATCTGAAAAGCGCAATTTTTTCAAATGATCTCTCTCTAAGAAAATATTTAAAAAGAGGTCACAAAAGTCTTAATCCCTCTTCCTTAAGAAGAGTTAGGAGAAAAAAGAATATACGGGCCACTACTAAAAGAATTAGAATAATAAAGAAAAGTTAAGGATAGAGTAAGCTATAAAATTGTGTAGCAGCTGCCTCTTACTTCAAATCATAACTTGAATCAGCTTTATTTTTATTACTTATGTTATTTTTATAACCTTATTACTATATTGTTATTTCAGATTTTCATCCTTTTATTATTTGATCAACTTTATGCCAAAAAGCACTCGTCCGAAACCATCAACCTAGGTCAATATACCACAAAACTAGTCAATCAACTTCAACCCTGCTTGTGCCCCTTGTTTAAATTCAAACGAACTTACCCTCAATAAAAAAATTACAAACCGCACCCCAGTATCTATCATACCTTTGCCACGTTGAAATATATCATATCAAAATTAAAATCTATTCACGGTAACAAAACCCTTTTAATCAGGATATATCTGTGTATTAGAAAATAAAAAAATAGATCATTGATACTATTCCTACCGAACTAACATCGCAGTAGCCTATGTTTAAAGTGGTAGGACACTGAATCAACCCTCTTTTATCAGTGTTTGTGTTTAGACGGGATCACGGGCTGCTACACCCTTCATGGATTGTAAAATTTAGGGGTTAAATGTATACGGGGTTGTTCAGAAATAGAACAGCAGCTTAAATTGTCTAGTTTACTACACATGTATTAAAATTGTCCTAAAATTTAACTTATTCAATTTGGAACAAATTTGATTTCGTCCTTTTTTTATTCGGTGTAAAGTTTTCGCGTAAATAAAAAATACTAACAATTCCTTGGCGTGGTCATCTCCCTAATTTAACAGTAATTAATATCACTTTTCTAATTAAATTTTTTAAGTAACAATAATTTTTAAGAAAAAAATTGGTCAATACAAATAACGCAAAAACCGTTCATATAATAAATAAAGTCAAGAAATTAACACTAAACAGGAATAATTTATTGCATTTTATGAAAATGTAGTGGCGTGTCATTTTTTCTTAAAAAAATATTTACCTTAAACCCATCATTGACGACTTTTTTTTCTTGTATGTCAAAAAATTTCTTCTAATGAAGACCCAAATGCTTGTAAAATATCTAAACTAGTATACAAGTTTTTATAAAAAATTAGATTTTTTTAGATTCTTAACACTCCGTAGTTCATAGAAACTAAAACGTTTAGAACATATTTTTATGTTAAGATAAAATTTTGTTATTATTTTTAGTGTAAAAATACCCCCAAAGTTTGTTGGTAGAGTTACTGGACACCCTGTATTTGGTGTAGGTTTCATGTCTTAGTTTTTAGATTTAAACAAATGAAATTTTAAATACAGCCTTGAAGACCGTAGCCTTTAAGGTTTTGCGGACTATTCCAAAATAAAAATAAATAAAACTAGCAAATAAAGCATATACATTTTAAACAAACAGTAAATTACTAGTTTCTTTTACTCTAACATCTCTAAAAGAATACAACGTTTTCGTCCCTATTAGCTTATTATTCGGTATATTTAACTTTTCAACGCCACCCTGTATATGGAAGTTTTTAAAGCAGACACAAGCCGTGCGTTACGAATTAGCATTTTTATGCTACCGCACTGCTTTAGTGTTAAATCGAAAGGGGTGAGCTAAATCCCACATTTTTATTCTTAGGACAACTCCACTTTTTAAATACGCACACTTAACTGTTCAAAAGCCTAATATAAAGTCCTAAAAAGTACTTTGCTTAATCTGTTGTTAATTTTTGAGATTAACTGTATACTTTTTAGAGGATATAGCAGATGTTCTGTGTGTTTTTTTAATTTATTTATTTAAGGATAATATGCAAATATTCGTTTTACAGGGTATTCAATTTAAGATGAATAATGGCATTTTTTTATTTTTTCCGTATTTTTAAGGAATTCTGGTGAGCCAATCAATTTATTTTAACTCGGAGGATTTGAAAATCGTAACTAAGAATTGCAAAAAAAAACAAAAGACTTGCGCCAAAAATGTTTCATTTTTTAAAATTAAACACCCTATTTATTATATCATTTTTAGATTATATGGTCAATTCTAAGTGTTTTTAGGTACTAAAGTCTAACATCACCTGTTTTTGAGTTATTTACGCTTAAAAAGTCACATTTTCGACTTATATCATCGAATTAAATATATCAATATTAAATACAGATAACGCAGGTTATAGTCTGGTCAACATGTACCTTTTTGGGTAAATTTTTTATATATTCTCCGAAAATAACGATCGAGGTATCATTTGATTCGGAATAGTGTATAGAAAGTTAAAGAAAAAGTACCATTTCAAAAGTTATAAACAATAAATGAGAAACAAAAAGTAGAGGGTTGTTTTTTAATATCTCAAACACTATAAGAGATATTCAAAATTTAGAAAAAGATTTAAAAAAGAAAGAAATTTCCTAAAAAAGTCTTACCTCCCGGAATGTTTATAATTTTTACAGAGCCCCGAAAATAGCGGACACGGCAACAAAAAAATCATTTTGTCATATAAAATATAAAAATTGAAGAATAAAAAAGTTGGCACAATTAGGATACATGAATAAATATTTATCCGCCAGCTAAAAGTTTTATCTCCATTTTTCCATTAGTTATCCATTAGGTAATTACCAACCTTATTTTAAATTGCATGTTAACATAAAAAGCCCGATTATTAAACTACAACCTTTAGATTTTTTTCAACGTTGTTAAGTTATTTTTACGAGGTTTAGAAATCGATTCCCGTTGAAAAAATTTAAAAATGCAACAATTAAAGACTGTAAAAAGTCACAAATTTGTGTTTTTTTACAGTATTTGATTGTAAAAAACAGTTGAAGATATATAATACCCTTATTAGAAAACTCACAATACTCAGAATTGAACATAGAATTTAAAAATGTAATAAAAAACCCAACATTTATGGCATGACCCTTTTATTTTTTATTCGATTGTATTTTTGTTACGATTTTTCAAATCTCTGAGCTAAAATACATTAATTGGGTATCTTGTCAGTTGAAAATCTAAAAATTTGTCTAATTCATTAAATAGTCATAAAGGGTGTAGTCAAAAAATATGCCGTTATTCCTCTTAAATGGAATACCATGTACATGTTAGACAATGTTATGGTTTTAATAACATAAAAATCTTGCTCTTCCATGCATTGCTTTATTTTTTATTCAGTAAACAACGTTATAAGTATCTCCAACCAAAATTTAATTTTTGTATGGGTCCCAGTCCATGGAAAAATGTATTAAAGTAAACGTTAAATACAGAATCATGCACTTAGGACAAAGATCAAAGGCAGCGCCCTCACACTCTCCGGTTTCCTCTGGCTGCTGACGCTTGATATTGTAGCCGTAGCCTGACTCGCTTGAGGCCGTCTTCTTTTCACTTACTGGCCAAAATTGTCTATACTATTAGTTGTTTACTAAACTTTAATCCATTTTTCTGGTTCAACAATGGCTGCCAGATATTTTAAATATCGATACTTAACTTGCTAAAGACATTCTAATCATTTAAACGTACACTATTGAAGAATCATTTTACCCAGGAGTTTAATATATTGTTTAAATTACATTTTGGCCTCGTACACAAACAAACAATTTTTTATAAATTATTTCCCTTTAACGAATCTACCACGATTATTCATATCGCCATATATGGAAGCGAGGCCTTGACCCAGCCAATTTTGACATGTTTCAGGTGTCGGACTAGGCGAACGTGTCATTTTTATTTTTGTAAGTTTACCACAATGTTATACATAAAATATATTTTTAAAGCTTGTGCCAAAACTGGTAGGGGTTACAGTTACGAAAACCGCCCAGTCCAATACCCAAAACATGTCAATTTTGGGTCTTATGGTGTCGTGACTGTAACCTTTATCAAATTGGTACAATCTTTAAAAAATGCATGTAGCACATTGTGGTAAACTTGTCCGACAAAAAAGTGACGCGATGGTCCAGTCCGACACTCAAACATTTGACATTGACAGGCTGAGTTAAAGCGCCGCTTCCGTATATGGCGGTATAAATAATCATGCGGTAGACTCGTCAAAAGGAACCTACCTCTAAATAGGTTTAAAAGGGTTCTTGAAGTCCATTTTATTACTAACTTAGGTACTAGCAGCTAAAATGCATAAAAACGAGGATGTATGTATTAACTTTAAACACAAAATTAAAATTTAAGCGTCTAAAAGTCTTGTTTGTTCCGAAAATACGTTAGATGCATGAAAATGTCCCTATTATAGATGCAGTCAAATAAAAATCCAATAAAAACTGTGAATATGGGCCACACAGTCCGGCTTAGACTTCCCTTTTATAAACTATGCGGTAGGGATCACCATCAGCTTTTTGGTTTTCTTTTGTATCGGCCTTGCATCCTTTTATTGGATTTTGTTGATACTTTGTGTATAAACCGCTTCATTCTCTAATATGGATTTATAGCGTGTTTTGACACTAATTCGTGCATTTGTTGAGCACGTATCCTTTAAAGCTTTTCATGTCTGAACGGGATGAACCGTTGTGGAAAATAAAGCTCGGCTTCATTTTCATAAGGATATCGTGGTTTAAGGGTTATTTATGTTTTTCTAGGACCGTTAAAAAATATTTTTATTAACAACATGAAGAGTAAAAAAGAAACTTTTTAACCAATTCGAAGGTTTTTTAGTTTAAATTAGTGTTTTGTTTTAGTGCCAACAATTTATTTTAATATAAATTTATGCAATGTAAAGAAGGGCCTATATTTAATTCATTCTGAAAGCGATGCCGCCAAGTACACAAAAAATGAGAAAGTAAACAAACCTTGTCGAATGCACATAGCCTCGGACAGAGCCTGATTACATATTTTTAGATAAACAATAAAAATACATTGCTAAAACACGTATCACCTACCTACAAAACATTCTCTTATTTCGCCTCTGCCTACTATAAAACCGGTGGCACGTGGCGTGGTACTAGAAACTCGTCGGGTTGAATATTTTTTGCTGCAATAAATATTTGTTCACAAAAGGGTTTCTTTACTTTATCATTTTTTGTGTACTTGGCGGCATCGCTTTCAGAATGAATTAAATTTGGACCCATCTTTAACAGCAGAGTTAGGTAGTATTCAAATATTCGGTATTGTGAATCCTATTCAGAATACACTGGGCTGGTATTCAAATACATCTGTGTGTTTGGTATTCGGTTTTTGTCTCCAAGTACCGCGTTTCGGTATTCTACAAAAAATTTGAGTCTTCGAATACCGAGTTTTGAAGTATTTAAATACCGGAATTTGAGGTACTTCAATACCGGATTGTGAATACAAGTATTCAAATAATGTGAAAACCAGGAAGTGAATATTGTGATTTAAGGTATTCAGTATTTTAACTGGTTGAATTAGTAGGGTGAGCCCTTTTTTTGCTATTTAGAATTTCAATGTGGAGATTAAGAAATGTTAAGGTAGCGAGTTAAAATGTTTTCTTAAGAAATGAGGACCTTTTTTTGCTCTTCAATATTCATGAATACCCAAACTTGATAGTCGAATACTACGATATTTGAATACTTTTTTACATTGGTATTTGAATCCTCAGTATTTGATTACTTTTTGGCATATGGTGTTCAAGATTCGGATTCGATTACCGCGTTTCAGTATTTGACCCAACTATGTGTAACAGTAAACCTGGAATCAACTGAATGAAAAGAACAAATTACTAAATAATGAAAACTAACCATAAATTCTACCATTTTTTTTTTTTTAGTTCATGTGTTCCTAAGTTCAAAAGGTATCAGTTTACCTGCAAATTTAATAAAAAGAAATTAAAAATAAAATACTGCACAAAAGAAATGGAAAAAGAAACTCGAATTTTATTTCCTAAATTTTTTGAAACATTTTGAAATGCTGACTAAAATTCTTAATGGGCCAAAATCAAAATGTGTATGCTTTTAAAAATATCAGCCTTTAAGTAGGTTTACTAAGCAGAACTAGAAAACAAACAATAAGAACAAAGAGTTTTGTTTTCTGCTCATAGATTCATCAATCGCAAAACAGAACACCGCGCTTCCATAGTGGTCTCATTGGACTAATGGAGAAATCGGGGAAAAAACCTCAATAATAATGATAACGTACTAAAAGAGCAAAAATAAATAAATAAAAAAGCAATTTAAAAAATACCTTGAAATGCTAAAAATAATAAATATCTTGTTTTTTTATAAATATGTTTGTTAGTAACATCTTTGCATACTAAATAAAAATAACTAAATATTTAAAAGCCTTATATACTTTAATAAGATAATAACTAGACTTCCCTTTTATTGTATTGTAATTAGCCGACATAGCTTTTTTCCACGATTATTTATTAATTTTTTAGCTTTTTAGTGCCTTTTTTTTAATCTGTTAAATTTCTTTATGATTATTTCATTGTTGTGTTTTTCATGATGGTTCCCTTAATTCGCCCATGAGATATGAAGTATATGAAATCCCTTTTTTAATGTAGATTTAGACTCTATGAGAAAGAATAAAATATATGTTCATATGGCTTATGTGATTAGGCCCATACTGCTGCTGTTAATGGGTCTGAAAGCGTTAAAATGGAACCAGTCTTCCACCTTCTTCCACAAAAAAAATCCAAAACACATTTTTAAAATAACGGTAAAACTTTTAAGGTAGTTCCATACGCTAAATTGCTTACTTATCCATCGAATGATCATCAATTCCGGCTCAAAGTGATTGATTAATGGACTGATTGATTGACTGATCACTCGGTGTAATAACATGGATGTCATGTTTGCAATAACCATGTTATGTACTTTTTAAGCATATATTTTCAGTCTGCCAATCGCTCGATAAACAAACGTGTTTATGGTACATACGAAATACAGGGTGTATACACGTAAAAGAAGAAAAAGTTTTCCCCACCTAAAAACGCTACTTAGACTAGGGTAGATAATTTTTAAAACGGAAAACAAAAATAATTATAATGTAATAATATAAAAAATAATGTAAAAAACCGTTTTTCTCGATTTTCGGCCAAACTACAAGCATAGAGTAAGGAAATTATAAGAGTTATCATGGAATAGCCGATTTAAGGATAGGTCATGCGAAAACTCCCATTATAATTTTATTTGTTTCTCGTTGAAATACCGCCAGTTAGTCATTTCAGTAAGCTTACGTGTCTCCCCACTGCTGATGTTACACGAGGCGAGGCTTCGACCGACGCATTTAAAGTGTAAACTGGAAAAATGATAAGCCAGCCGCCAAGCCTGCCGCAAAAGCGGTACGAAAATTTTAGCATGCCATGGTTTCTCTTATCCGTAGGTATGTTACTTTATGCTACAAGTCTAATGAAAAAAGTTAAATAGTAAAGTTTTAGGTAATAAAAATGTCTACAACTTTTGTATTTACACTTTTTTACGTAACGTCAAAAGTGATGTGAAATATTCAAAAAACAAGTTTTTCTTTTTATCTTTTACAAGGAAAAAAAATAACGAAATCTTATACTTATACTCAGTGCCGTATTAACCATTAGGCTGACTAGGCTACAGCCTAGGGCGGCATGAAAAATAGGCGCCAGACAGGGGAGTAATAGGCACTAGACAGGGGAGTTTTTAAAAAGTTTAGGTTGGTGACTAATTTCTGTGTGAATAAGATGCTTTAGAATGAAATAAGCGCTACGGGGGAAAGGACCCTTTTTTTCTGCTCTTCAAAAAAATGTTTGGTGGAAAATAGGCGCTCCGGGAATTCTAGCTTAGGGCGCCTTAAACAGTTAATACGGCCCTGCTTATACTGTAGTTTTTTGAATTAAAATTTAATTTTTACACATTATTTTGACCTAATATTGTTTTTTCCGCTTTTTATGTTTTAAAAAGTGGTAACCATACTCTAAATTATCAGTAAAAGAAAGATTTGATCAAATTTACTACTTGACAATAAAATGACTGTTGAATCAAGGTACCTATTCATAGAAACTTTTGTTATTTACCGATTCTTTTCGTATTTTGTACAAAGGCAAAGTTATTTCATGTATAGAGTTGGCACACCTTGTATATTTTCAGTCTGCCAATATCGCGATAAACAAACGTGTTTATGGTTCGTACAAAATGTAATTGGTGTGTGCGTATTCGCAAATTAAAAAGAAGTTATAATTTGCAGGATTTTTGGCACGTTAATGTCTTGATAGACTGATTTTTAAGTATCTTTAAATAGATCAGATAATAAAATGAAAGAAATCAGTAACTAGTGACTTTGGGATATCGCCTTCTAAGATAAAATCAATAATAATAATTAAAAATATTTATTACATTCATTTTAAACATATAAAAATAAATTTAAAAAACACTATTTGAAACCAAGTATACTATACAAAATCTCTACATTTATCAAGGCCGTACCTTGGATTTTCAATTATTTTTATCTAAATGGGCATACAGACGGTGAGGCATGCTTTTGAGCCTGACTGAAGAGTTCGCAACCTTCATTTATAAGGACCCTTATAACAATTTTCAACATTACTTGGGGGTGGGATGACCCCCGATACCACTCATCAACGCCAGTGCAGTGTGACCAATACTGTCGTTTGTGTAGGATCTCGCCTTTAGCACAAATTATCAGAATTTAGTTTAGTATACACACGATCGCACTATCTTGCGAGTTTCCTTTCAACTCACAAATTTCACAAAAATATCCGCATTTTTATTATAGTTAGAGGCATGTTTTAAATAAAAATATTGTAAAGTGAAAAAAATTTATTAGGCCATACTTTGTTGGAATATAAAAATTAATTAGCAAAATTTGGATTTTCAATCTGAGGGAGCAGCAAAAACCACTTTTTTTTAATTCCAAAATTATTTTTATTTTGGCCAAAGCCTGTTTAAGCAATTAGCATCTGATATATAATATATATATATATATATATATATATATATATATATATATATATATATATATATATATATATATATTTAATATATATATATATATATATATATATATATATATATATATATATAAACCTATGAATAGTAAAATAATAAAAAACCCTAAATACTCAACAAACCGTCAGTTACCATGGCAACACGATGAGATGGCAGCATGTTTTGGGACTCGTACATGTTCGCCCAATAGCTTTTGTCAATGTTTCTATTACCACCTTCGCGTTAAACACAAGCCAGTGAAGACACAACCATTGAAATTTTATCTCTTAATAAGAAAGTACCATTACAGCTAAAGTCAATTAAAAAGGTAAAATCAATTAACAAAAACAAAAGCAATTGAGGTTACAATAATAGCATCCAATACTCACCGCTTAAATTATTGGTAAAATCCATTAAAATATAAACTTACTGAACAAAAAACAAAAGCAATTAAGATGAAAATAATAGCATGTGCAATACTTGATTAAACTGTTATGGGAAAAAGTTTACTTACCATAAAATATGTTTTTCTCTTAAAACTATTTTCAATATTCATTTTTTAAAATGTTTATTTATTAACAAATAAAATTAAAAATCCACACACACATAATAAACATAATATATTGTAAACACCATGTATAGGCGGTATTAAGAAAACTGTAGGGTAAACAGAAACAATTTCTAGGACATAAAATAAATCCACAGGGATTAAGTGTGTTTAATCACCAAAACAAGCAAGTTAAAGTTTGTATATGCAGTGTTTCCTAATTGCGGTAAGAAAAGTTAAAGGCGTATTACTGAGCAACTATTTCTAAAAAAAAATCATATAAAAATGGGTCCTTAAACTTTTCGTTCTTAAGATACATAGTGTTAAACTTTTTAAAAACTTCTAAAATACCTTTTTAGTAAAATTTGTTATACTAGATATAAACGGTATTTAATTGTTTATTGTTTTTGTTGTTACATACTTGCTAATTAGAAGTTATAACACTTAATTAGAAAAAAATGCCCTAATGAAAATGCAAAAATGTGTATGTAAATATAATACGCATGCGTATATTTGCCGCTAAGCCAATTAGTTCACCTTTTTCCAATCCACTTGTTTTGCAATCCTATTTTTTGCACAGCATTGTTAGCGAATTTTTATAAGTGCCCCTTGCTAACCACCGCGTGCTACGGAGAAACAATACAATTAATTGGTCTGCCGTCGTAGTTCTACAGATAGTTCTCTTCCAAGAAAAAAAATCGATTTACATAATAATTTATTGTTTTTTTTTTAACTTAATCAAACGATACAGTATGGTCCATTAAGTATCCAACAAAAATTTTTTATTTGCAATTTGTCAGAAAATTTTATTCTTCATAAAAGTTGGTGCATGGCCCGAAAATGTATTACCAGTAGTTAGTTTTATTAAAAGTTAAATGATATACAAAGCAGGTCAAAACAGCAAAAACCGCTTAGGAGTAAAATAACCCTATTTTTAAAAATACAACAAAATGTTAAATTAAAAAGGTATTTAGAATCAAAAGTTATGCCCAAAATACCAAGTCATGGCTTCCTATTCAAATTTTTTGAAAAAATTTGAATTTAATTAACCCTGTATGATACAAATTTTTATTATTTTGATCTAAATTAAAGCAGTTTCAACCAACCAACTTTTAAACAAATTTAATTAAATCCAAGCGAATTTGTAAAATTGAACGGCATTTATATTTTTTAGCTAACCGCTAACTTCAAGTTTGTAGCAGTGATATTTAATAGGGCCCTAAAATTAAAAATATGCTTTTTATTAAGGCAAATATACTATAAATAATAAAATGCGTATAAAAATTCCTTATTTACCTCGTCGAATTTGTGTTTTAAGTTTTTATGAAAGTGTAGAACAGATGAATTAAAAGTAAAAAATAAATACCCAATTATAAACTTAAATAGGAGGCCACGATTTGGTTATTAAGGCATAACTTTTAATTTTAAATAACTTTTTATTTAACATTTCTTTGTATTTTTAGAAATAAGGGTACTTTACTCTTAGACAGTTTTTTATCTTTTTGACCTACATTGTATACAATAAAACTTTTAATAAAACTAATACAGCTAAGCTAATACAGTTTCGGACAATGCGCCAACTTTTATGAAGAATAAAATTTTCTGACAAATTGTAAATAATTTTTTTTTCCATTTGTTGTTTACTTAATTGACCACACTGTATAATTTTAAATTTTCCAAAATATAATTTTAAAAAAACTTTAGCACATCATTACAAACAAAGCCACTGACCTCCCCAAGTCCACTAATGGTCATGTTTAGTCCATCCGGAATGGGTTTTAAAAACATCCTAATGCAGTTCTAATTAAGATATACTAATGATACTGTAACAGTTATATGCTTAAAAATGTTTTGTATTACAAGAAAAATGTTTGTTGTAAGATATGACAAGATAGCTGATGAAGTAGTTATTGAAATTTAACTACGTATTTTTTACATATATGTGATAGGTAAGAAAAATGATCTTGTTATTTTAAAATGGTTTTTAATTTAAATTTAAAGTAGAAGTTTAATACATACAGTATCTGTTTAAACTAAAAAGTATTATTCTCTACATAAATTTAAAACGGCCCATAGACTATGTAACTTCTTGCACAACAGGTTTAAACAGTATTACAGACAAATGCTGAAAAAAGGAGCAAACAGACAGGTCCATTGTAGTAGAACATAGGAAACACTTAGGCGAATTGACTTACATTCGCCCAGTGGCGGCTCGTGCATTGAAGAACAGGGGAGGCTAAAGTCATAGAGACTATATAAACACATAAAGGTCGGTAATTTTTTAAGGTACCCCACGTATTTAAAGCAAAATACGCATAAATGCCAAAAAAAGGTGTATTGCCGCATTTATGGTTAAATTTATATGGAGGCTAAGCCTCCATTGTCTCCTCTAACGAGTCGCTAGTGCATTCGCCCTACTCGAGCAAGCGTAAACAAAACTCGCAAAAAAATGTGGAATGTTTTTGAAGATTTAATTTTGAATTAATATTATTTACTTTAGTACTTTCTTACAGCCGCAGCCATTGGAAATACGTGGTAAGTATCGAAGCGGACAGTAGTAAATTCATCAGTTCCCTGCCTATGTTTCTAGCAGCGTGGACCTCTCTGTATACTTTTGGCGACAGATAATGCAATCTGTCGTACATTTTGTTAAATGCGACAGAGTATGCGATTATTGTTTCGACGATCGAACCTACTTGAAATACTACATAAAGTTGATACAACAAATTAGTAAAAGTCGCCAAATAACCAAGCGTGGCTCCTCCATAAGGTCACTTCGTCAATGACTCACCTATGTAATTTATTGTTTAAACATATCATATTGCAATGCGAAACCTTCCTTAATACCAAATCAAGCTAATTCACTGGACTATGTTTTAAATTGACCTTATGGGTTTATGTGCAAGTGCAAGATGCATTAAAACCAATAAAAGAAGCACATTACACCAGAAACACAAAGGGAAGCCAAGTTTAATACTAAAATTATGCTTAGCTGTGAACTCCCCGCAACAAAAAAATAAAGATTCAAATGAGTCAGTACAAAACAAAAACCAAATAAGATTTATAGGAACAAAATTACAAAATGAACAAGTATGAAACTCTATTTTCTTACTTTATTGAAAACCTATAACACTTGCTGTTACCTGTTACTTAAAAATTTGAGATCTTAAAGTAGGTTAGATTTGACTTGGCCAGTTTTTATTATTCAGTTATGTAATAAAGTTATTCTCAACCTATTTAAATGTTTTTTTTAATTCTGATAAAAACTTGAAAAATTTAAAAATATATAACTGCTTTATTAGACATACCTAGATACAAATAATTTCTGTGCCGAGTTGGGCTATGTAGAACAGATTACCTGCCTACGTATGTGCCGACTTGGGCTATATTTATTCTATTTACCTGCTTGGTATGGTGAGTTAGGCATCACCCAGGTTTACATCTGATATTTATTGCATGGTATTTATGTCAGATAAAAATTCTGGCTAATGTAAACGGTCAAAACTTGTTGTTTACATTAGAAAGCTCAGGCGATATAACGATCTAGCCGTTTTTAGAGCATAGTAGAAGTTTTTTTATGGGAACACCACTCAGTTCTATTTTTATATTTCTGTTATATAACAAAATATAATCTTGTAATGGTTTAATCACTACAATTAAAAAAAAACTTTTTATTTTTGTATGGGGACCCCCTAACTCCCCACCATTGCCTTATTTTTAACTTTTTTTACGCTTATACAGAGTTAATGAATGAAATTTTGGCTTTAAGTTGTCGTTATGGATATAAATAAACGCACGTAGTTTTATGTGTTTTCGTTAAATAGGTTTTGAGTTATTGAGGGGTCAAAAGTGGCAACAAGTGGTTCCTGTATTATTGTTAAGACGCTTGACAAGTATGAATTGTTATATGGCAGCCCCCTTAAATAACACTGGTTTAATATATAATAGGTTCTAGTATTTTGTAGAGATAGTCTAGAGAAGTGTGATTGTTTCTAGAATTGTATGGAAAAGGTAAGTTAGTTATTTGGTATAAGTGATATAGGTAAGATGGCAAATAAGTAAGGTGTACACTTTAGTGCTGTTATAGTGATTTAAATTAAGTATTTTAGTGCTGTCATGTGTTTAAATTATTGAACCTACATAAGGGAAAGCGATAGAAAACCGTAACAATATTACACCCAGTGCGTTTGAACTTTGCTTGACCCGCTGCGTGTCTAGATATGCGCGGTTAAGAGCGATATCTGGTACCGTTCAAAAGATAAAAAGATAATATAAAAAGATAAAGTCATCACTGGAACTAAAAAAAATGGGGGAGGGACAACATTTTGGGTCAGCTAGTATAAGTGGAATATTTCATCGTAAGCAAAACTATGAATAAGATTAATCGTAAAAGAGAAAAATCCACCATGACACTATTGCGTTAACTAAGATATCGATCGAATCGATTCTAATGCGAATTCTAACCCCAATAAAATGAATTCGCTTTAAAATACCAAAATAGGAACTCACACTCTGTATAATGTAAATACCCACAGGTACTTCTATAAAAGGAATTTGAGCGATTTTTTCCTTATTGAAAAGCAATTTCGTGCTGTTTTGGTTTTTAACCGGCAAAAGTAAAAGTAAAGCAGCATTTTGCTCGAAATGTCAGACAATAAATCCATTTATAGAACAATTGACCGAATTAAATTTGTTTTATTGCTATCTTGATAACTTATCTAGAATTTATTTTAGCGTTAACTAGGATAATAATAGTGATTTCCTTGTACGTCAAGGACTCCTTCTTGGGATTTTTTGGTAATTTGTCACTAAAAATTAAATATGTTAATAAATATATGTATACTAAAAAACTACCTTAAACGTAGTATATTTAATGACTAGTGCTGAAAGTGTTGCTTTTCCACACGCTACTGCAGTTGTGCAGTGTACTTACCCGAACACCGCTACGCGTCGTTAGGTCAAGCAATCAAGTGCGAAAAGGGCACTTTTAACACATGTTGGGATTGCTGTTTTTCTACGAGAGTAAGGAAAACATAAAAACATTTTTTTTAAATTTTAATTATCTCTTAAGTTATCTTTTAAACATGAAGTGCATGATAATCCTCCATTGCGAATTGCTAATATTTGGTTCAAAACGTTTGTACTTTTCTGAACTAGTGCGAAAAACTGACACTTTCAGAAATAAAATGCGTTCGGAAAAGTTAATATTTTCACACGCGAGTAGAAATAGGCATATTGCCCACAATAAAACTATAGGCTGAAATTTGCTCTGAATTACGGGGTAATAAAAATTTTAAAAAATTATGGATTTTTGATTTTAACCTTTAAACCAATTTAAATGTTTAAATAAATTGAAAAATGCTTCAAAACAAATTTCTTTAGATACAAGAAAAAAATTAATTTTCAACAGTGTCGTCCATAAAGGGTTACGGGTAAATATTTTTTAAAAATAAAATGGTACGCCACTGCTTTTTTAAAAATATAAAAATTTCTAATAAAACAAATGTGATCCGTTGACTTTTTTTATTCGATGTACGGTTTTTGCGTAAATAAATACTAACATTTTTTTGTCGTGGTGATCTGTCTAATTTTACAGTAATAAATATTATTTCTTTAGGTATTTTTTGGAGCAAATCGAATTTCTGAAAAAAAATTGATTGAAAACGGTACATTTAATAACAAAAGTCAAGATATTAAATTTGTTCAAAACTAAATAGAAAACCAAAAAAAGTATATACATTTTTTAAGAAAGACGTACCATTTTTTTAAATATTTACCCTGGTATACAAGGTGTTATCAAAAAGGGGAATTTTTAAAATTTTTAGCCCCCGTATTTCAAAAACTAAGATGTTTAGGACATATGTTTATATGAATTTTTGTTCTTAGTTTTTATTGTAGAATCACTTCTTAAAGTTGGCCGGTAGAGTTACTGGACACCCTGTATATTTGAGTCTTCTTACTCTAAAAATACGTATAATTTTATTGTTAAAACTAAGGTTAAAAGTATTGTTTAAAAAAGTATTAAAAGCAATATAACTAAAATTAAACAAAAGATTCACATAGTGGGCTGGTAAAAAGTACGGCAACTCTTAAATATCTTTAAAACCGCTTAAGCTACATTTATTAAATTTATTATCTGGTGTGTTTTGGACATGTTAAATTAAATAGTAGGAACCTTGGAAACCAGGTTTCCCAGTTTTGTGCCAAACATATTTGTTTTAATTTTTTTATAAAATACCCCTTTTATTTTTATTGCAATAAAGTGGGCGGATTATATTTAGAAAGTTTCTAAATTTTCAAAATTTTGTCTCTATCACCTGCCTAGATAGATACACTACACTTTCAGCAATAAGTATGTTAGCGTCTAAATATTTTAAAAACCGCCAAAGTCATGTTTATAAAATTTTGTATTTGGGGTTTTTAGGCATGTCAAATTAACCAGTGATATCAGCACTGTTGCCAAATTTTAATACAATTGCCGTGTTGTCATATCTTAGTACCTAACTTGTAAAGACTGAATTTTAAAAATTTGAAATTTAACTAAGGTTGGCAGAAGGCCTTTTTGCAATTAAAATAAATGAAGCATTCCATTTAATATACCAAAAATATTACGTGTAGCACAAAACTAAAAAAATTGGCAACAATAAAAATATTGTGTTCCAATGGCCCAGAAAAAGTTAAATACCTAATTTTGGAAACGCAGCTTAAGTCGCTATAGAGATATTTGAGCGCATCTAAATTTTTTAACGAAAATGTCGTGTTTTTATATCTTAGCAGCTGGTAAAAATTAAATGCTGAAAATTTGTGGACATATTAAATTTAGCTTGCGCAATTTATTGCAATAAAAATAAATGAGGCATTTCAATAAAAAAAAACGGAAAAGATACGTCTAGTACAAAACTGACAACGGTGCCAATATTACTAATAAATTCTTTATGCCCGATATCTTCCAGATACCAAACTTGGTAAATGTAGCATTAGTGGTTTTAAAGATATTTAAGAACTGCAGTACTTTATACTAACCCAGAATAGTTTTACAACAACAAAAAAAATAATAGTATACCTCATCTTTAAAACATAATTTACAACTCACAACCTATTTGAATACTTGTCAGTTTGTGTAAAACTATATAACTCCTTAATCATTTTTCGTTAGCATAACCATAAGCGTTCTACAACTGACATTTTCCAAGTCATTCTGTTAATTCGATAACCACGAACAACAAGAAAACATTGAAATATAAGTGCTCGGATTATCAGGCTATAAAAACCTGGCAGAATAGACCTGTCAAAACGTACATTCTCTGATCAATTGTAAAATTTTAAACTGCATTTTTTGCACTTTACACTATTCTACAAAATAATATTCACAGGTTTACAAAATAAAAAATGTGTTCTGTGCTGGGTATCGGACAAAGAATTTCTCACGTATATTTCCCGCAAAACGAATTTAAAGTAACAACTAGGGACCAAACTTTGCTAGTGTCGAATTTGTTTTTAAATAAAAGGGGATTATGTCGCACCTTGTGTTAATTCAGCGCCAATTTGTTTTTGCAAATTAGTCTAACCATTCCAGAACGGCATAAAATAATATATAAACAGTGCGGTTTGAATGGTATTTGCTTGTAAGTCTGAAACATCTAGGCCGATTTTTAAAAACAATGTAGCGTTAAGTGGAGTATCAAAAGGCATTTGAAAAAAGACGCTACATAACCCCCTTTTTATTTAAAAATATTGCTTGTGTCCCCTGCAATTCGGTATTTTGTAGTTTAACCCCTATATAGTTTTGACTTGTATTTAGTAAAAAAAGTACGTTAGAAATTTTTTGTCCGATACCCATCCCAGCCCTTTTTTTTATTTTGTGGACCTGTGTCATTATTACGCAAAATCTTTTAAAACACGTAAAACCGCCTAGGTCGCCGTGATAAAATAGGCGCCAGATAGGGGAGATTATAAAAAAGTTTAGGAAAGGATCTTTTTTTGCTCTTCAACTTTATTTTTGAGTAGTAGAGAACCCTGGATTTAAAAGGGCGGCACGCAGGAAAGGATTTTTTTGCTCTTCAATTTTATGTTTGAGTAGGGCGCCGTGGGATTAAAATAGGCGCCACGCATAGAAGAACCTTGTTTTTGCTTTTCAACGTTTTTGTTTCCCCCTTTTGTAATAAAATAGGCACCTCAACAATTTCAGCCTAGGGCGCCCCAAATAGTTTATACAGCCCTGACCTCATCCATTGGTTTGATTTTAACAGCCTCTTTTTTATTCTTGTGTGTCCAGAAAAAGCCTTTTGTATTCATTTTTAGTAAAAATCAAGTTTTTTAATAATATTGAAAGAACATTTTGGGCAGTTGTCGAGTGTATTCCTCAAGCTACTCAGTTTTTTACCCTTGATGCAGTTGGGTGCGTCAAGCCTGAAGTTGTTTACCAAGGAGATACATTTTTTAATAAGGAGTGCTTAATTTTTTATAAATTGTCCAAAAATAGGTTATGTTAGTAACGTTAACTTTTTCCAAAATATTTTTTATATGACAAAATAAACAAATACTTGCATAAAAAAATAAAATCACTTAAAAAAACATCGAAAAATGTTATCTAACCTTTAGTACAGATTTTAACGCAAATTTCCTTTAAAAAATATTCAGTGTGGTTAGTGACCCCTGTTTACAGGTATAAAATTATTTTTAACAGCACTACTAACTACTACTAATTTTAACTACTTGTAAGGAGTGAAAAACTAATATAAAAGTCCAATAACTAAAAAGCAAAAATAATACTAAAACCGCGTAAAAAGCTTTCCAGTACGATTGTAAACAAATAATTATATTTATATAATAATATATATTATAAATATAAAACATATGCTTAAATGGAATCGAACGCTCCTTATAAAATTTTTTATTTCCTTGACCCAAGACGCCTGCATTGTTGCGCTTTAAGAGTGGTTTCCAAAGGTTTAGTACTTCTACACTTGGTTTATCGATGATATTATTATCGGTCTCAATAAAGGCGGCTTCCTTAAATTTGCGCTTTTTCCATATGGTTCTTTGTGAAGAACCCATACTTCTGTCTACTTGATGTTGTGTTTTTGAGACCAAGCCTGGTCAGCGATTCCACATTTTAATATTTCGCCTCTCTGTGTGTGTTGTCTGTGCTCTGCAAGACTTACATTTAAAAGAAGAAAAAATAAGCAATTTTTGGTTTAAAAGAGACATCGAAATAATCCATTATATCAAAGACAATTATAGTTTCAATAATTGTCTTTAATTATATTTATATTTTTTTTAAATTACACCTCCATTGTCATTTGACATTTTTTTCAAACTTACACATTTATAAGTAAATGATAGAAACTGATAAATATATTTTTCGCGACAACGAACAAGATTATGTTTGTGGAACATTTAAATAGACAATATTTTTTGATGCTTATGTATTTAAATTGTGTTAAAACTTGCTACAAAATATAGACTGGGCGAGCCGACAATTATAAGTAAGAATTTTTAAAACAATATGGTTACACATTACCTCTCCTTAACAAGTACTTAGTCTGCGGTAGGTCGGAATAACATTCTTTGACATTTAAAAATATTAAATAGCTTTTACCGTGTAATTCGTTGAACAAATAACACAATTTGCTCTCATTGCAAAAACAATGTAATGTCATAACCGTAACTATAGAACTACATCATTTCTATTATTATTTCAAATTGCTTTATTAGAATAGCAGAATTGCATACCATTTAAAGGAAAAGATTATTCAGATCGGAGATAACCGAAAATGTTTTATTTATAGTTGACTCACGAGGATTTTAACTTGAACAAATCGAATTTGAATCGGCGCACCTTAATCCGCAAACAAATAATGTATTTATTATTTCCTCTATTAAATTAAAATATTCTTATATTTAAAAAATACCACAGTTGTTTATAAAAGTAGCTAGAAAACTAATACAATGTCACTATCTTAAGGCCTTTTCAAATATTGATCTTGGGTTAACACGATCCATAAAACACGTTCAAAAAGGATCGGACAGTGTCTACCCGTGTTCATAAATGATCGGATCTTTAACTCGGGTTGGATCCTGCTGACCGAGGTTAAAGCCAGGGTTAGTCGGGTTAAACAGAAGTGTCAAAATCAGCTGTTTAGTTTTTGGATTTTAATTATTTATCTCGTGTTCACTACAAGCAAAGAATACCAATCCATAGAACCCCACAAGTGAGATTTCAACGTACCCTAAAAATTTTAGTACCTATCCTGACCAACATATGGCGAAAGTAGTACGATGTCACTTTGCTAATACGATTACCATCAGAAATTGATAGCAGTCGCTGACGAGCAGTCAGCCCGATCAGTTAGAGTGAGGATATACGCAAAATTTAATAAAAATAAAATCGCCGATAAATGGACCCAGTATCCATAGGATTATTAAATTTATGATTTCAGAATAGGATATATCACTGATATAATGAACCTAGACCATAATAAAAATATAAATACTACTTTTTCTTTTATTTTCTAAGATGTAAAAATATTTATAATGTTGATTATCTGCAAAACCAGAAAACGAATAGTTTATTTATTTTACAAGATTTTCTCAAATACGGTTTATACAAGTTATATTCTCACTATTCTAAATTGAGTCTGCGTGCAGGTGGATACGTCGTAAAATTCTATTTTTGGATTCGGGTACGAATTGTCGGTTTGCTTGGGTTAACAAAATGCATGTTGCAAATAATTTTTGAAAGTATAGTAATGTTATTTATTCTTTCATTCTTCGCCAACAGCATTATACAGGGTGTTTCACAACTTATCCGACAAACTTTAAGGGCTAATTCTACAATAAAAAATAAGAAAAAAATTCATATGAACCTCGGTACATGTCGTTTGCATTCCGAGTTCTATATATGTAGTGGACGTCATCGGCCAATTCTGATTGGCCTGCGTCAAACGACATGTAACGAGGTGTAGACGCTAGTGTCCTAAACGTCTTAGTTTTTGAAATACGGGGTTTAAAAATAAATAAAAAAAAATTTGGTTTAGAATTTTAAAATTTGACCTTTTTTAGGAGATTCCGAAAATTTTGACATTAAATGTCAAATATGTTTGTTTTGTAATTCAAATTAAAAAGAAATTAAAAAAAAACATACAGATCTCGGTTTCTCTTTAAAAATAACTCGATGGGAAGAAAAATCATTTCCCGTAAAATTGGCGAATGTCGCTTACGATGTTTTGTCAAAAACCCATCAATATATCCCATTTATTGATTATTTACAGCTTAAATATTATAAAAATTTTTAAAAATAACTGCACGATCAAAACAAAGCAAAAGGGTTATGTTGTGTTTTGACACGAAGCCGATGAATGAAGGCCAAATGTACCATATGTGTTCAGAAAATAACAAAAGTCCCAGTGAATCCTAAAAAGCTGATTGGATCTACCCAACTCATCGGATCAGTATTTAAAAATGCCTTTAGAGGACAAGCAATATTTCAAAAATTGCATCAAGCCATGTCCTCAGTTGCTACTTAAACACTGTTATCAACAAGGTCATCTAACATGTTATTAAAATTTTAGAAAAAAGCAACAAGTTATTTGTTTTTTCAACAAGTTGTTACCGCAACAGTGTTGCCGCAACATATTGCGACTGGGCCGCATTAAAGTTTTGGCAAGAAGTTATAGAAATATGTATAAACAAGAAGTTTTTGTAACATGTTACTAAGTGAGGACACGGTTTAAAACATATACATACACATGCTGTGTATATGGGTAAATCAACTTTTATTTGTCCAAGAGCAAAATCACTATGCCCCTGTTTTTTTTTGTTAGTCACTTTTTATAAATTCCAATTAAAACAAATCCTTAATTAAAATTTTTACTAGTTCTTCACAAGATTTAAACTGACGTGTTTAATAAAATTACTCTTTGTCCCATGCAACAATAGTATCAATAAGGTCATATTACTAAAAAATGGTTTTATTTAATAACCTGCAATTTAAAAACAATAATATTTATTTATGGGTTTACTACTTTTTGGGAAAAAATGTGATATGCTTTTAAATTGCCTAGTGTGGCCTTTTTGGCATATTTTGTATATTTGGTCCTAGAAAACTCCGTCGTACTGTATGTCCCCCGGACAACCGCGATTATTTTAAAAATCGAAATATAAATGACGTCATGTGTGTCTGTCCGTAAGTCGGTATTATATTATTGGTAAATTATTGCTGACCGATCCTTATTTTTTCTAATATAACTGCGGCCTCAGTTAGGTTTCGTGAAAAAAGTGGTTGGCCTTAATGTGTGTCTCTTGGACAATTAGAAGAAATACGTAAATAATTAATATTTTTGTTTAATATAATATTTTCTGTGAGCATAAAAAATGCCCACTGGACAAAAAGTCACTTGGATAACTGAATGGTTGTCCGTAGGAAAATTTGATTGTCCTTGGGATATGGCATTAAAACTAAATGATTAGTAAGAAAGTTAGTTCCGTTCGTAGTGACCCTTTATTTTGATCCTGGTGTTGTGAGTTCGAATTATTTGTATTTTCATAAGATGTATCTACTGTGAACTTTTCTCGTTTTATTGTAAAAACTGTAAAGTGCTTTGCGCGTTGCAGATTACAATTAAACGAATAATAGCCTGTAACTTAAAATAAATAAATACTACAAAAAATGTTTATAAATATATATATTTTTTTAAAACCTGGACAAAAGAAATATGATTGTCCCATGTAATATAGCTGAAAAATTATGTTAATTGAGCAAAATTACATTGATGTCACATACGACACTGGAGCGGCTGGAATATATACCCACAGGTCACAATATTTAATTATGAGTCCAAAAAATTTAAAAAAAATGCCCTAATGCCATAAAAAACTTATTTTTGACAACAAAGAGGCCCACAACCAAACCCAAGTAAACAGAAACAAATCCACCCATATTCTTGGTAATTTTTTCCCAAGCTCCTTAGCAAGCAATTTATTGAAATGCATCACTCGAGCTTCGGATTAAGAAAATGAAGAAGAAAACACTCGCAAGAATGAAGAAGAAGCCGCTCGGATCAAAACAAATTAAATGTCACTTTATATGCCAGCCGATAACCGCGGGGGGCAGCACCTAATCTCACCCAAGGCCAACCGCGATGATGGATGAGGGCTCGAGGTAGTTATTGTTTAATGTCTCGACGGGGGGTCACGTGGTATAAAAACGGTTTTCGAAAGCGAATTAGACACTCGAAGTTGGGGAGAGTTAGTCATGTTTTGGTTTTGATTTGTTCTTAATGTTATCTACCTGTTTGGGTTGGTGTAAAAGTTTTATTTGTATTATTTTTTTAATGATAAATTTATAAATATTTACAAAAATGCAAAAACTATGGATTGATCAACTCTTATCTGTTTTCGGTTTGGTACACAGGGTGTCCGGAAAGTCAACGATAATATTGGAAGGGCTGGGAGAACAACTCGTGAACATAAAAAAAGATAAAGTGACCTTAGTAAAAAATTAATGATTTTTAAGATATTAATTGGCACTAATAATGCTAATACCGGGCGGTGTCTCGCCAGGCTTAACATAGGAATTCTCATGAAAATTTTGATACTTTGAAATATTGGCTCTCCTATTGATTTTCCAAAATAATATTATTAGACTATTTTAAAGACGTTGATAAATAACTTCACACACTAAATTTCGTTTTTGTAATAGGCCAAATAAACGATATTTAAGAAAAACTCTTTGAAAAATCCTTACATACCTGAATCTTAATGAATCTACCACTAATAAATAAAATGTCTTGTTAATTTTAAACTTGACGTTTAACTTTTTATTATATCTATATTTATTATTTATTCATAACAGTTGGATTCATTAAGGAATGTATCAGGTA
Source organism: Listronotus bonariensis (assembly GCA_014170235.1). Classification (NCBI taxonomy): domain Eukaryota; kingdom Metazoa; phylum Arthropoda; class Insecta; order Coleoptera; family Curculionidae; genus Listronotus; species Listronotus bonariensis. The sequence continues at coordinate 113,304 of JACEGR010001114.1, read as the reverse complement.
CGCAACGATTTTGCAAATAGTTTTTAAACAACTTTTAATTGGCTTATTAGAATATAAGGAATTTTAATGTGTGAGCTATTTATCAACGTCTTTGAAATAGTGTTATACAATTCTGTTGTTAAATCAGTAGGAGGGCCAATATTTAAAGAAATCAAAATTTGCATGCAATGATATATTTGGTGCTGCAAAACTGAAAACAAAATCTAAAAACATAAATCTCCTTAATCTTAAAAATTTAATCCAAGAGGACGATTTGGATGAATTTCTAGTGCCAATATTTCGAAAAACATCACTTTTTTATTGGGGTCATTTGAAAGCTTATGAAATATTTTATCAGACCATTCAGTATTATTGTTGACATTACGGGCACCCTGTATGTACGAGGTAAAAGACAATTTTTGCTAAAAACTTGTTAGAAAACATAACAGGAATCGAGATATGCTCAGAATTGTTTTAAAATTGATATATATTTTTTAAAATTTACACACTTTAAGGCTTATTAGGTACTTAAAATAAGTATTGGCGTACAGCGAAATCTTTGTAAGAAAAAGTTTAAAAAACATACGCGACAAATTGAAAACCTACTCGTTTTTCGAGTCGGTTAATTATTGTAGTAGCGATATTTTCCGAACTTTGCTGTTGCATATTTAATAATTACCTACATCGCTAAAATTTATACCATCAAAAACTTTTTGTTCGATTGCTAATATTGCAATTTTTGACCCTGGGTTTTGGCGCCCCTATAGGATGGTGCCCGTGTGCCCTGCACACTTTGCACACATGGTAGCGGGGGCCCTGTCATTAGGTTAAAAAAACATTTTTAGCATTTGAAGTGACAATGTCTTCTTGTATTAGGTTTAATATGATTCATCTTAATTATAAATGCTTTTGATCCTTTCTAAAAGTTTTATCTGATACTTACGTGTGGGTTTAATTCTTTGGTTCTTCGCATTTTGTTTATTAATTTTAATTTATAGTTCTGCGACTTCTAACCAAACAGATAGATTGCTTGTCATGATTTTAGGCGAATTAAAATCAGCGGTATTGTTATTAAAAATAATTAATATTATACAACAAAAAATTATTAAACAATAGCTGTTTAAGTGAAAGTAAAATGTTGCCTATAAAAGATTTTGAAAATTAGTACCAGGTAAATATACAAGGCTTTGTACCGCGTGTCAAGTTATAATTTTTTTATTTTTACTGAAAAAATAAACTAAAATATTAATTATTTGATTTTTGATTATTTAATTATATCTGTAGTTTTTAGGTCGATCATTTAATCTTTATTCTTTCTAAAGATATACAGATTAACAAATACCACATTTGATATACAGCTTGTCTACTTAAGTTCGCACCATATGAAAAACTTTGTAATCAATAATATTACGAAAAAAGTTATTTCTTATAAAAAGTGTTATACGAGATATCTCAAGAACTATGAATTTTGCTTAAAAGGAAAGTACCCTTATTTTTCATGGTATCAAAAATTTGTTTTGGATTAAAAATACCTTAAAAGTATGCAAAATTGGTTTATATAAAAGAAAAACTTTTTTACCACTTTTTCTGCTTTAACGAGCGTGTCTGTGATTTTTCGCTATTTCGACAGTTCGTAAGCTTTCTTTACCTTTAACATTTTAAAATAGGTATGCACTTATTTTCAAATTTAAAATTTTTACCCTTAACACATAAAAAAATGATAAAAAAAAATTTCTTTAAAATAAACAAGTTTGCATATTTAAATGTTATTTTTAATCTTAAACATATTTTTTAATAAAAATTTTTGATAATATAAAAATAAGGGTTCCTTTCTCTTGTAAAAAAATATTTTTTGACATTCCTCATATACCACTATTTGATAATTGTATTTTAGGTTTAGGACCATGCGGAACTTTAATAAAAAATATTTTTTGTAAAATTAAAGTTTTCCATATTATGGTGCGAACTTAAGTAGACACGCTGTATCTACCTCGGTTACTTCTGGAAATATCGCCATCCAAATCTAAAAATAATTTTCGTTTTTGACTAGAAATGTAATAAATTTAAAATAATAATTATTTTTTAAAATTTTTGAATGTTCAAAACAAATTAAAACACTGATTTGGTAAATAGATTCTGTAGTATTTGTATTTTTTATCGAAATGCTATTATCTTTTAAGATATACTTAAGGGGTACGACAGAAAGATTTTTTTGAACACCCTGTATATTAAATCCCCATTAGGAAGATAGTTCAAAGAACATTATTTAAATGTCATATTTTATATGTCTATCTTTAAAATGTTGGTAATATGGTCATACAACAATTTTAAATAGGCTTACTACTTGCAATAAATTATTAATTGCCGTGATTCGTAATATACCTTCAATTTAAACTTATTCCTGAACGATAGATATATCAAAGTTATGTATTATTTATTAAAGGGCTTTAAAAGAATCTTTAAAAAGTAATATAATATACAGGCTGTTTCAAAAATATATATATATATACTTTTTGTCGTTTCCAGTATATCTTAGAAGATAATAAAAATATAATTACTGAATTGAAAAAAGAAAAAAATTATTCTTGACACTCCGTACAAATAAACCGCAAAACATACTACCGTACATTTGCACAGGTTTACCTATGCAGGTAGAGTGCATTTAAGGATACATGCTTATATAAAACAAAGGGATTATGCTGGTTTGGAAACTTATTGGGCACCGAATAAAATTTTAAATGACCTGATTTGATCACCTAGACAAAAATGCATAAATCTTTTTTCTTGTTTGGTACCCTAAAGGTGGGCATAGAATTCTTAAGTGAATTTATAAAGTGTGTATTAGTTTTCGGTTTAATTAATTAATTTAGAAAAAAAAACAGGTTTAACTAACCAGACCTAACCATAACCCCTAAACCTATAACAGAACTATTGTAATGAAATAATACTAAAACTGATTTAAGGGTCGTTATACATACACATGGGTTTTATTTAAATTGGCATTTGGCTAATGCGCATTACTAATTGTGTGTAAACTTAAAATGAATATGTCTTTTTATATTATTAAATTATATGCACACCTTTAGGGTACCAAACAAAAAGAAATAATAATTATGCATTTTGTCCAGGGGACCAAACCAGAAAAAAAAGGGTCAGGACAGGTAAAATTTAAGGGTGTGCGAATAATTCGTAAATTCCAATTATTAACTTACGATTTAATCGTACCGAATCGAATATCAATATTCGATTTGAAACTCGAATCGAATGATTCGTAAATTCCAATTATTAAAAAGATCCCGAATAATTCGAATTTTTTTAGAATACTTAGATATATATATATATATATATATATATATATATATATATATATATATATATATATATATATATTTGTTAAGGTTTTAAAACATTATACACTGGAAAAAAATATTTGACTCAAGAACGCCATTTTAAAGGTGCAAATGGAATAAATTTTTAATTCCTAAGCTAAAAACTATATTTGTTCTCAAATATTTATTCTTAGATCAAGAATTTTATTCTTTTAATTCAAAAATGTATTTTCTTCCGGATGGTGTTCTTAAGTCAAGATTTTGGCTCTTGAATCAAGTTAATTTTTTTATCAGTGAGTGCATAACCTTTTTCTTATATTATTTTTTTCAAGAGTAAATTAAAATTATAAAAGGTAAAATGAATTGGAAGGAAAGATATCTTGCTAGTATATTAGTACCTATATATATATATATATATAACCTATATATATATATATATATATATATATATATATATATATATATATATATATATATATATATATATACATATATATATATAAATATATATATATATATATATATATATATATATATATATATATATATATATATATATATATATATATATATATATATATTTAAATTGAGCAATTGTCTTCTTCCGATAATTAATTTTTAAATTTTTAATATAAAAATTAATTATCGGAAGAAGACAACTGCTCAATTTAAATATATATATTAAAAAGGATATTATGGGTCAGTAAAATATTTTAATGCCCAATGTTATGGAATCTAAATTGGATAAAATGGAGAGAGAATCCATTTATATTTTGATAATTAGTGAATTATTCGCATTGTTCATTAAATATTTAAAAATTTTCAAATTACTTGTAATAGTTTGAATTACTTAAAACTTTTTGAATTATTTGTCGAATTTCGAATAATTCGATTCGAATTTCGAATCGAATATTATTATTCGATTCGATTTGATTCGAACGATACTTGCACACTCCTAGTAAAATTTTATTAGGTGCCGAAACAAGAAGTTTTAAACAAGAATACATCAAACACAGTGTTATTTTCATTTAAAAAATACACCCTTAAGATTTTTGTACTGACACTTTGTAATTATAAAAGTTAGATGAAAAAAACTTTTTATTTCTTATTCTTTTAGACAAAAGTTACCAAGCATTATGGTCAAAATTAATTTAGAATTAATTTGAAGCTTAAAAAATAAAAGGAAAACTGCATAAGAAAAATAAAAGCAAAAAATTATTGCAAGAAAACTTGCAAACTGTAAAAATATCCAAACTCCTAATAATAAAATTTTATATTTCGTATAACGCTTTATGACTTTCTTCCTGACACACGTTTCCGCCTTGCAATTCTTGCTTCTTTAATTTTTAATTAATTAGATTCTTATCAACGCCATAAAACTGCTACAAATGCGAAATTTTCTAAAATAAGGAGATAATACTTAATTGGCTTTCAAGAAGTTAAATTAGAATATATACGAAGTTTCCCCGGCGAGACGTTCAAATAACACTATTTTAGACTAATTTTAATTCAAATCAACTTAATAAAAATCCCAGTGGTGACAAGTTATTTCATGCTATTCTAAAGGCATTAGTTTTATAGTATTGCTGCTTCACTCGCTGCTGAAACTCCGAATTTTAACTATTTTACTCGCAGCAGTGTTTCGCAGCTGGGATCGCTTAATATCAAACAAACGTAACTTAGGGAAGTTTCAAAACTTTTTGCCAATGCCGTCGTCCGCTGGATTTGGCCATTTTTGGGATAAAATTGTCATGGGTGTATTAAGAGTGAATGTACGTCTTGATTATTTTTTCAAATAAAAATGCTCCACAACAACATTTAAAAATGACTCTTAGTTATTTTATAAATATTAAATGAAAAAATATTTGTGGATTATAAAAACGTGTTTATTTTGAAAATGTAATGAAAGTTAATACTATAAATAAATAAAAATACTTATATAAAAAATACTGTTTTATTAAATAAATATATAAAATAAAGTACTCGCCATAAATTCGAAAACACCAAATGAGCAAATGACGTCGAGTAGATAAAGTGCGTTCAATATCGCACTGTTATTCAATGTACCATTAGAGCATACACCTACCAGAGGTAGCGTAGCCGCTTTTATGCCTAGCTTTTGTGAAAGAGAAACGCACCCTCGTTTATTGGTGACGTAAAGTCTTTATAAACATCAGCGACGCCATGATAAAATGTGATGTATATTATATATTAAATGTTTTAGCGGGTATTTAAAAGAAAATGGTATTTTTTCCCAAACCATTATTTTTTGCAGAGGTATTATTTATTTTTGTTTAAATAGCACAGACTTCTGTCATCATGCCTATTCTAGCATGGGCGGCGGCTTTCCAAAAACAGTATGGTGGGTTCTTAACTATAAGGGACATTTATAGCTGGTTTTAGTGTCAGGCCCAAACATATTTTTAGGCTTTTAAAACCCTAAAATACTTAAACATTTTTTACGAATGCAAGTGAAAAGAGCGACTTGTGCATAAGGCTGATTTTTAATCATCTTATGCAGTACTATCCATTTCTTAATTAAACCCAAGACTAATACACACTTTAAAAATCCACTTAAAAATTATATGCCCACTTTTAGGGTACCAAACGAGAAGAAATAGTTATGGATTTTTGTCAAGGTCACCAAACCAGAAAAAAGGGTCAGGTCAGGTAAAATTTAATTAGGTGCCCAAACAAGAAGTTCCCAAACCAGCATAAATTAATTTTAATTCTTAAAACTACTGAAATCCTGTATTCGAATACGAATCTTAAATAGCGTGTTCTGAAAATATTTGAATACTGAGGATTCAAATACCAAGCAAAAAACTACTTGAATACTACTGTATTCAAATACCACGATTGAATATTTATGAATACTTTTTGAAGATCAAAAAATAAAAGGTAAAACAAACGGTAAAGCATTACCTAATTACCAGCAACAACATTCAGTCGTCATATTTTTTTAAAGAAAAAAAAATGTTTCTCTTTCAAAATATTTATAATATTTTTATTTTATATAACTTTTTCTGATATTAAAAAACCGAATACAACTACTGCTGGTATTGACTTTCCGGTATTCGACTACTTGAAATCCTGGTATTCACATACTCAAAAACTCTATTCGTATACTATGATTCAAAAAGGTATTCACAATCCAGAATTCCTAATACTGACCAAAAAAGTATTTAGTCGAATACCGAATACCAAACACACAGGTGTATTCGAATACTATTCAAATATGCTAATGTATTCTGAAAAGGATTTAGAATATCGGGTTTTTAAATACTGCCCAACTTTGGTTCTCTAAGATATTTTTGTCATCGTGGATAAGAGATAAAAGATATTGAAAATAATAAGAATTTTCGTTTTGTTTGTAATGTTTAAATAAAAGTAGATTCTGTCAGGACCTGTGCTTGTTTGAGAACTCTTGTTTTGGGGATCTAGTAAAATTTGACTTCTTTTCATTTGTTGCACGGTTTACGCCTAAATGAATAAAAACCATTTCTTGGCATGGTCAAATCCCTATCTAATTAAAGATTAAATATTTAAAAGTATGAAATAACCGTGCCGAAAAATGGTTTTTATTTATTTACGTGAAAACCGTGCATCAAATGAAGAAAAGTCAAGAGATCAAATTTGTGTCAAACTGAATGGGAATTTTAAAAAATATTTTTATGTTGAAAAATGCAGTGGAGAACCATTTTTTTCTTAGAAAATATTTACCTTAACCCCTCATGAACGACACTGCTAAAAAAAATCTTGTATACAAAAAATGTCTTTTGGTGCATAGGATGCGTCCCCATTTTTTTTTTTTTTAATATCTAAATTAGTAAAAAAGTTATTGTAAAAACCCAATTTTCTAAAATTTTTAACAAGTTAGTTCAAAAACTAAGACGTATAGGACATATTTCATATGAGGTTTTTTCATATTTTTTATTGTATATTTAGCCCTTAAATTATGTCGAATAAGTTGGGAAACACCCTGTATTATTAAATTATGTCTACGTCTATAAATGCAAACCTTTACAATCGTTTTACACTTGACGAGCCGGGCTGGACTGAGTGATAAAAAATAATTATATGGAGCGTTATAAGAGCTCGCCGACTATCCGGATTCTTAGCGTGTGAATGATCCCATAACTTCGATAGCGTTGATCCGTTGCCGCCTTCCCGGCTCCCGCTAGTGTGAAACGAGATTTAGGGTACCAAACAAAAACAATTTATGCAATTTTCCGTGGTATAGTTTGAGCCAGATTTAATTCACTCTGAAAGCAATGCCGGGAAGTACACAAAAATGAAGTTAGCAAACCTTTTTGAAAGTACATAGCCTCTGACAGAGCCTGATGACATATTTTTAGATAAATAAAGAAAAAACTTTGCTTTAAAAAGGATTAAGTGCCTAAAAAACCTTTTTCCTACGACCACTTGTGAAAATAGCAAATAGCACACTGGTTTCATGCATAGAAAATGCGTTATATCACACTAGTGTTGCAAAGTACTTTACAGCACTAGTGTTGCAAAGTATTTTACAACACTCGTGTGATATATATTATGATGTCATTCTAAAAACTGCTATTTGTTTTGCAAGTGACATATTTATTGTAGTGACAGTAAAAAAGCTTTTTACTTACCTTAAACAGTAGAACCCAAATTAGCGAAAATCATCTTATTTACGTTAAGTTACTGCACAGTATAAGCTTTCTTCCAATATTGAAAAGAGTAATAATAAAATTTCCGAAAAAATAAAAACATAAACAAAAATAGACATTACCACAAAAAACAACTTTCACTGACAGCTCGCTCAGTGGCACAGTGTTGTCAGGTAAGTAGATCAAATTAAAAATCTCCCTTCTACCTTTGAGCACGCACCTTGCCGCTTGACCGTTCGACTTAAAGCGCCAGAGAAAAAAGCCTATAGATCAAATTCCTTTCTCTCTTTCTTGGTGTACTCAAACAACTAGTTAAATCTTTTTTAATCCCTAATTAAACATAAGGCTAATACACACTTTATGAATTCACTTTCTTTTATCCATTCATAAATAGAATCAGACCCTTCCGACGTTGCCAAATGCTTTCCATATTTTGCATGGTAACTGACGTTTGGTAGTCGTTTTTTCTTACTTTTAGGACTTTAGGTTATGCATTTACAATTTTCATATTTTTTATATTTTTTCTTAAAAATATGAGGAAAAACTGTAATTTTAACTTAATTTTACATGTGATGTTCAGTTTCATTAACACGTTTTACCAATTTTACCCCACCCAGCACCCCTTTTCACTCCCCGGTCCCGTAAGTTTGTTTACTGATATTTTTCAAAAACGGAATATTTTGGATATGCACCACTTACATTTTATTTAGAAGAGTGTCTACAATATGTAAGTATCGATAATTTTAAAAAACCCTTATAATAGCAGAAAACCGTATTAAACAATTACCGTTAATACATAACAAAACCATACAATTTTTACTAAGTGAGGGCCTTTTTAAATTCCAAAATGAGAAAAGTTATATAATGCTTCTAGGTAGGTGATTTTAGATGTAAAAATATTGTCAAAACAGTATAATAGAGTGAGGAAAAGTACATATCACACTAGTGTTGCAAAGTAAATATCACCCTAGTGTTGCAAAGTTCTCAATTGTTTTTATTTTTTCTGAACAGACAAACTTTAATTTTTTTTTTGGTGAATAATTTGTGGTCGTAGGAAAAATAGAGTACACTACTCGTGTAAAAATGACTTTCTTACACTCGTGGGTTTGTCGCACTCGGCTAACACCTCGTGCTACAATATTCCCACTCGTGTGAAATTAGTCATTTTCCGCACTTGTAATGTAATATACTATTATTTCGTGTCTGTCCTGCCACAAAATTTGGCGCGTGACGTGGGAGACCAAAAACTGGTCGGGTTTTATATTTTTGCTGTAATAAATCATTGTTCCCAAAAGGGTTTGTTTACATTATAATTTTTACCTATTGTGCGGCATTACTTTTAGAATGAATTATGTCTGGCTTAAGCTATAACAAAACAAGAATAAACAAAAAAGCAACCCTGTTAGGATGACGTGAAAAGTTTTAAAATTTTAAACCAACGGTACCTGGTACACAAGCCCTACAGGATAAAGATAAAAATAAAAACATTATTTAAACTATGACTAAAACATGCGTAAATTCGGAGCTAAGCAAAATAAAAATGTTATTTAAATCTTAATTGTTTTAAACTTACGTGCATTTATTCATGTTTAGTGGTCATAAAATGAGAATATCTTAAATAAAACTTCATAGCTGATAAAGTTTTAATGTTATGGCAAAGGAATCTTAGAATTAATAATGCATTTTATTCCTGATATTAATTTTTGATTAGTTGCACATTTTTATCCTGCACGGGTCATAAAATGTAACTACTTTATTATTATACTGATAAATTTTTAACTACTTCTATGAACATTAATATTTATGCTAAGATAAGATTTTTTCAGGTGAAATTAAGACCGTATCAGGGATTTTTAGTTTTTTCAATTACAAAATTTTTATGGAATTTGCGAATAAAAAATGTTTTGGTTTGCCCCCTATCAGAGAAAAATCTAAGTTTTGAAATAAAATTCTCTATTTGTATTTTTTTGTTTATTTGATCAAGTTTTGTCGACAAATCTTAAATTTTGTAAAAACTATCCATACATATTACTATAACTATATATAACTACTATAATAATAAATAGGGTACTCCTTATGTCAAAACTAATGAGGAACTATTTTAAAAGTTATAAACCGTAGGTTATACCTACGCACTTTACCCCTATTATTTTTACGACACTATTTTTTTGTTTTTTGATATTAATCCCTAAAAGAAAAAATTTAACATTCATATAATTTTATAACAATATACAGCGTGAATTCAAAAATAAATTTAAAAATAGCTATTTTATGTAAATTTAAAAACCTTTATTTGATTTCTGCAAAACTGAATATCTGACAACATAGTCGATATCAACACTAAATTCAGAGTATGGTTTTACCCTGGAGTACCGAATTTCGTCTAGTTTGCGGACTTTTTGGACATACTGTATAATATTAAAAAAAAATCACGTACTCTCACAAATCTGTTATACATTTAAAAGAAATTAAACCGGGTGGTGCATCCCCATAAGAAATCCCATGTAAATTTTGATACCTTTAAATATTTTGTGTCCGGCTTATTTGCGACCGATAATAAAATCGGCGCATCAGCGACCGAATTTTTGCAAACCCCCATTTTTCTAACTAGTGGATAGAATACATTAAATTTAAGACGCACTGTTGCCAAAATGTAGGTGGACTATAGGAGATCTTTCTTAGAATCAGAAAAAGATACCAAGGGTAGGTACTTAATTAAACCCAAGACGAGATAAGGTATTAAATGTCAAAACATGTTTGTTTGGTTATAGTGTCATAGTAATATATAATAATAATATATAACTACGAGATAAGGTACTTACACACATTCATATATTGCAATACGTATATTCTTGTATTTTATATTAACGTAAATTTATAGGCCTCAATATGCAGTAAATAAATAATATTATAAATGTATCTACAATTGTTTTACCTTTTAAAATATTTCACAAAAAACAAAACAACTGGATGGGATGAGTTTATGAATAACTTGGCAACAATGCTTATGCCCCGTTGGGGTTTGCTCTTATTTAAATCCATAGGTCGCTTATAGGTCGGTTTGCTTTTTAATGATCGGTCGCAGATGAGCCGGTCGCAGATAAGCCTATTTCAAATATTGGCTCCTTGAGTGATTTTACAACAAAATTGTAAGAATCTGTTTTAAAAACAATATTTATATAAGCTTACACACTAAATTTGATATTTAATAATAAGACAAATAAAAGTTATTTAAGAAAAACTATTTGTAAAATTGTTGCACGACTGGTACAAACTGTAATAAATCCACCAGTAATGAGCCAAATGTCTTGTATAGTCTAAGCAATTAATAATAATTTTATACAATTTTGTTGTAAAGTCTATAGGGAAGCCCATATTTAAAGATAGTAAAATTTACATGGGATTTCCTATTGCCAGTCTGGCGATGCACCCCGGGTATGAATAACTTTTATAAATAATAAACCACAAAAAATCAATGTTAGTTTACTGCAAGTTTACGCTAAACATTTTTATATGAATTATTCAAAAACGGTTATTAGAAAAATAAAAACCTCCAACCTTAATCGGCAGAAAATGAATCGTTTATTGCAGAAACCCGCCAAATGACATTTTTGGCGAAAATGAGACTTTCAGCTATTTTCAATTGTATTATGTAAACTTACGTTTTTATGTAAAAATCAGTCATTTATCATGCGCCCACGTGTGTGCTTAATTCTATAAAAAAATTGTGTTAAATGCAGAAACCTGTCAAGTGACTGTTCATAATGTGTTTCGGAAGTAAATTTTATATTCAATCTTTGGTAACCCTGTATGTTTACCTCATCAAACATGTCTTGTTGTAATAAGCATACGAGAATAATCCTAGAAGTTAGTAAAATAGATTATTTTGCTGACAAAAGATACAGGGTAATAAAGTTTTTAAAAATATGTTTTTTAACCACTGTGTACCTTATATTTTTATTAAAAACAAAACATAAGTATTAAAGTGTTAATACAAATAACAGCTGTTTTAGGAAGTTGTTAAGTACTCTTCTAACGTTTTTTAACCAAAAATCATATTAATTTTAAAGATTGAAAGTTTTTTGTCGTTTACCGAAAGTTTAATAAAGTGCAGTTGGCGGGTTCCTGAAAAAAACGATTCATTTGTAAAATCGTTGATAACTGGTACATACTGTAGAGGAAAGTGACCATATATGGAATACCACTTTGTTTTTTACACATAATTTGCATAAACATTATAAATAAAAAACTTTTTGTAGTAATTAATACCAATCATATATTTGTTCTTTATTTTGGAAAAATTTTAAGTTACATTGATAAATTTTAATAAAGATTTAAAAAAAAAACAAAAAATTATAAAGTTAGCCAAATATGGAATAGATACCCAAATGTCAAAATACTATAAACAAACACCATTAAAAGTTAAACCTTTTTAACAAGAAACTCATTGGAAACTTTGGGATAACATAGAAAGCAACAAAAATAATTTTAAAAAATCACAGATCCATGCGTCAGACTCTGGATCCAGCGAAATTATTGTGCCTAGAGCCCACACCAGCTTGGGTGTCCTAAGCGAGGTTGACACGGGACTTAAATACAAGGGGGAAGAAAATACTTTCGCGGGCATTAGATTCCACCATCTAAATACAATAGGGATTAAAGAACGAACAAAGTGGGCAGTTCAGGGCATATCCATTTGGACCGTATAGGGATGCATACGTGCGGCACCATGAGTTTCACATTTGAGAACCGCCGTAAGTGGAGGAACTATACTGGACAATAGAAAGCGATAAATTTCCCACAGACCGACGATGAGCCAGAGAAATAAGCCTCTCTGTAAGCGAAGATTCATTTATGAAACGAACAGCCTTTTTTGACTTGACTCTTGTCTTCTTATTTTCTTGCTCTATCAAAGCTTTTTAAATAATCAAAGAACCCCAATATGGAATAGTCCATATTTGGGTATTATGATCTGTCCATATTTGGACTTTCCGACGACTTAACCTAATTTGTATATTTTTTTTATTTAAAAAAGTAATTAAATCTAATACCGTTAAAATCTACAACAGAATATTTTAACTATCTCTAAAAGTTCTAAAAACAATTTCATGCACTTTTTGTATAAAAAATACGTATTATTAAAATACCCGAAAAAGTTGAGAAAACAAAACGTTAAGCCGGCTGTCCATGAGAGCGGTTTTGCGCTCGCGGATGATAATTCAGCGTTGTGATTGGTGGAAAAAGCATTTTAAATTTGCACTAACCAATCACAACGCTGAATTATCATCCGCGAGCGAAAACCGCTCTCATGGACAGCTGGCTTTACTAAAGCGACGAAAGCGGGCTTGTTACCTTAAATACTGGCATGTTATCTCTTCTACCCGCCAATGTGCATTAAAAAAAGAGACAAACCCCTCTAACTGAGAGTGTGAGTTTCCATTTTAGGGAAATGCCGGTTTTCCATATTAGGGATACTATTTCATATTCGGTCACTTTCTTCTAATAAATCCACCAGGAATAAATTAAATGTCTTGTATAGTCTATACAAATAATAAAAGTTCTCTACAATTTTGTTGTAATGTTAGTTTACTACAAACTGACGCCTAATATTTTTATATTAATTACAAAAAAACGGTTATTAAAAAATCAAAACTTCCAACCTTCATCGGCAGAAAATATTGTTTTAATTAGCATTTCATTTTCCAGCGTTGCTCGAAGCCTCGGAATTTTTATATTTTAAAAAGCTCCAAGAAACTCTTTAAAATGAGATATTTTTAAAGGCAACAGATATTTTTATTGTAGCAATGACGAATTTAAAAGCAGGAATAAAAACATTCTTTCGGTAGCTTTTCTTTTGAGAATTGCCGTTTTGTGATGTTAACATTTATAAAGAAATTTCGTCGGGTTTTAAAGTGTGTTTTTGTTTGGTCGGGCATGAAGAATTCGGTTGTATAAAAATTAAGGACCGTGCTTTTTAATAATATGGGAGAATATTATTTATAAATATTTAAAACTTATAACATAGGGTAGAATGGTACTAGTAAAAGAAACGGGGTTTTTCCCATTTGGGGACTTCTCGTTTGGGCACCTAATAAAATTTTACCTGACCTGACCCTTTTTTGTCTGGTTTGGTCCCCTGGACAAAATGCATAATTATTTCTTCTTGTTTGGTACCCTAAAGGTGTACATAGGTATAATTTAATAATTTAGACAGACATATTATTCGTTCTAAGTTTGCATGAGCGCTGTAATGCGAATTTGAATAAAACCCATGTGTAAAGACTCCTAAATCGGTGACAATCCTATTTGCTAGTTCTGTTATTATTACAGAGTATGGTTAGTTCTGGTAAAAAGTCTTTTTTTAATTTCTTAATTAAACCCAAGACTAATACACACTTTATAAATCCACTAAAGGAATTCTATTCCCACCTTTAGGGTACCAAACGAGAAGAGATAATTATGCATTTTTGCCGAGGTGTCCAAACCAGAAAAAAAAGGGTCAGGGTCAGGTAAAATTTTATTAGGTGCCCAAACCAGAATTCCCCAAACGGGAATAAACCAAAGAAACAGGTAGGGCTACAATAAGACCCATTGTCAAACTTTACAAAATTACTATGTCAAAAGGATAACGTTGTTGCACGCATTTCTGATTATCTTTGGACCATACATCAAGGCTGAAAGCCTTAATACTAACGTACCGTGGGTGCCTTAAGCAAAGCAGGAGGGAGTTTGTTTACACGGAATTTAAATACTTGAAGACCTGGAAAAGAAAGAAAGACGTTTGTGGGCATCAGGTTCTACATTCTTCAACTATAGGGTTTACCAATAAGAGCGTCAGAACTTTAAAATGTTGCTGTAGCAACATTGCTTAGAATTATGAGACCAAACGGTTGTAGTGGGGTTCAGAAGTGTCATACAAGTCATTATGGACAGATACACGATTTAACAACGAGTAAAAATTATTAAAAATTAAATTATTAAAATTAAGTTATTAAAATTTATCATCAGAATGCGGGTTAATTAAAGTAATGGTAATGTAAACTGGCCACCAAGATCGTAGGATCTCTCACCTTGGACTATTTTCTGTGGGCCTAGCCTAAAATCTTGGGGCTACGAGAATAGGCCACGAATGATTTGTGATCCCAAACAGAACATCACAGGCACTAGTACAAATATACCTGGTGATATGATTGAAAAGGTAATTAGAAATTGATCACAAGAATTCATTTACCTAAACAAAGTAGAGAAGGACATTTAAACAAATTTTAAAAATTATTTTTAAAACTAAATGCCATAATTTTTTTACAATAAAATAATAATTACTTTTATGTTACCTCTATATACTTAGTTATTATTTGGTGTATTCGTTTTAGGGTCTAGAACCGCCCGGAACGACACCAAAAGTGTTCCTTTTAGTTGCAGTCTATTGTATTTTTGACAGTTTTGACACTCTTGACAGTTCAACCTTTTTTAATTTGGCTTCTATATAATGATTAATTAAGTGCATAAATATAAAAAAAATGTAAATAAGAAAATTAAGACCAAAACAAAATGGCTAATTTTTAATTGAGCATCGTTTGACTAAAGTAGACATTTTATATGTTAATCTGAAGACTTTTTTCCACACACACAAAAAAATGGCCTGTTTCTGATTTGTTTTATTTCAACATCCAATTTGCCTGTACAATTCGAGGTGTTACAAAATGCTGTTAAAAAAATAATCATATAAAACATGGGACCGCAAATTGTTTGTTTTCAAGATACAGGGTGTTAAACTTGTAAACAAAATGTTTTTATTTTAATGTTAAAAGTATCCCTTATTAATTTTGTTTTAATTTGGCAATTTTATTTATGGCATTAAGGAGATAATTTGTCACTTACATTACATTTAATAAGTCCAGTGGCGTCTCTACCAGCAACTAAAGAAATATTTCTAACAAAAACTGGTACGTTACTGACTGTGTAAATGTGTGTAATTTTTTTATAACTTCTTTAGATTGGGCAAATAAAAATACAGCTTTTATGTGTTGTTTTTCTTGTTTTTTGTAGTTTAAAAAAATAAAAATTAAATCCAATTATTAGCATATTTTTAGACCATAAAAGAAGCATTGCGGGAACTTTTTCTTTTAAAAATGAGTTTAAAAAAATTATTAGCAGTTAGGTAGCAATAACAATAAATATTTATTTAAATAGGGTTTATATTCAGTCTAATTATTTTCTATCAAAATAAGTATTTCCAAAATTTTTCTATTTGTTAAAATGTTTAAGACCCTGTGTCTTGCGGACGAAAAATTTGCGCACCCAAGGTTAGTTTATATTTATAAGGTTGCGACATATCCTTAACTTTTAGGTAGTTCGAGGTCGGGGACGCAAGGAAGGGCACTTCTCGGAGAAAAGTTGACAAGACTGGGTAAAATCAAAGCTAATGATCAATCCAGTGGCGTCTAGAATTTGCGCATTTCATTTTGCATTGTTTTGGTATAGTGATATTTGTTGAAAGATGTAATTCCAAATGTTTTTTATTTAAAGTAAAAGAATTTACAACTTAATAATAATTAAAAACTGTTGTATAAACGGTTGTTCTACTAATACAATAAACTGTATATCTCCGGCACTGAACAACATGGCCGAAAAATGGGAGATGTGACGTCATAACACGTCAAAGCAATATGGCCGAATGTCGTGACCTTATATAGACCGACTTTGTTGCGCACCAATGTTTATATAAAACTTTTCTTCATATTTCTTGATGAAGAATTTGCCCTTAAATTTTCTAAACAATATTCTATAACACCCTTTATTGGGACAACCTTTCCTTAAAATATTTATTTACGCCAAATAATAAGTGGTTAACCCTAATGGTAGCATACAATGCTTGTCTAAATTTAGGATCCCCTCTCCTAACCTAATTTTTGAATTGTTTGGTATTTTTTCATGAAAATTTGAGGACTTTAGTAAGAAAACATAAGCCAAATATTTAAGGCACAAAATGACAGATGTAAATGTTAAACTAAGAGTTGTGCGCCGTTTTGAAAAAAAACGTAGTGGCACAATATTTTAAAGCCCCTGACAAGCAGGGCCGTATTAACCCTATGCGGCGCCCTAGGCTACAACACCCAGAGCGCCTATTTTGCGTGACAAAAAATTTTGAAGAGCAATAAAAAAAAAAAAAGGTCCCTACCTCCGTTGCGCCTATTTTCTTTTCAGGCGCAAGCAAAGCACCTTATTCACAGAGAGGTATTTTTCTAATACCCACCCGACCTGAATTTTTTTATAAAACCTCCTCAACTTCTCTGACTGGCGCCTATTACTCCCCTGTCTGGCGCCTATTTTTTCATGGCGCCCTAGGCTGTAGCCTAGTCAGCCTAATGGATAATACGGCACTGCTGACAAGTACCTACTTTATAACTCCACAACATAAAGTCAATAACTTTATTTACCACAAAATCGCGGTACTTTGAAAATTACCCTTATACCAGACTTGTATGGCCATATTTCCAAAACTAATAGAGTTAGATGTACCTTATGTTGTTTCTTAAAGGTCTCGTAGATATCTTTTTATTGATGATATAATATACAGGGTGCGTCATTAAAAAATGTATCAACAATATCACTAATAAATAAATTCTTAATAGAACTTTAATAAAATTCCACATTAAGTGTATCTAACATTATTAGATTTGGAAATATGGCCATGCAAATGAGGTATTTATGTCATTTTCAAAGTACCGCCCTTTTGTAGAAGGTAAAGGGGTTGACTTTATATTTGGTGGTTATAAGGTACTTGTCAGGACCTTTACAATGATGTGCCACAAGAACCCCCTTTTCATTTTTTTTTTCAAAATGGCGCAGCTGTTAATTTGACATTTATAACTGCAATTTCTTGTCAAAAATTTGATTTATGTTTTTCTACTAAAGTCCCCAAATTTTCATGAAAAAATTCCAAACAAATTAAAAGTTAGGAGACATATATATATTTATGTGTCTGATATTTTAGATTAGCTCTGTATAAGTATTATTAAATTTAATATGAATTATTTGCTTTCAGTGATAAAACAGTATGTAAAGCCTTATTAAATAAATTTTACCGCTTGTTAGTCCCCCTAATATGTTATAATTTTAATCGCCACCGAAAAATTCCGACAGGTTACACAACCCATAATTTAAATTTCATCACATTCAAATAGCAGAACGTCTAAATTTTAGAATAATTAACGAATCGAACCCGCATAATAATTTCGGCCATTTTAACTGAAAACCGGAAACGGGAGCCATGATGCGTTTTAAGATTTTTAGATTAGACTGCCCGACCGAACCTGCTGTATTTCTTTTCAGCCAATAGGAAAGAGTTCGGAACGGAAGTTGCCTATTACATACGTTGCCTTTGCAATATTTCCGCTGCTCTTTTAACCCTATTGTTTTAGTTTTAAACGCCTTGGTAGGCCGTGAAATAAGTAACTATGGGTATTCTTTTATTTTGTTTCAGAAATACCTATAGGAGTAGTGGCACTAAACATGTGCTACGATTTTTGGAATTCTTTGCAATTTAGGGCCGTTAATTTTAGACATATACAGGGTGTCCGGAAAGGTGATGTCAAAAATGATAGGGGTGATAATGTGAGCCAAAAAAATATTAGTACTTCATATAAAAAAAGTTCTATTGCGCTTCCTTAGGGAGTTATTGACCTTTAAAGTTAAAATAAAAAATATGTATTTAATTTTTAACGCCTTGGTAGGCCGTGAAATAAGTGACTATGGGTATTCTTTTATTTTGTTTAGGTTGTTTTGTTTCAGAAATACCTGTAGGAGTAGTGGCACTAAACATGGGCTGCGATTTTTGGAATTCTGGTACCAAAGTTAAAAATACAATTTAGGGCCGTTAATTTTAGATATATACAGGGTGTCCGGAAAGGTAAGGTCAAAAATGATAGGGGTGATAAGGTGAGCCAAAAAATGTTAGTACTCCATATAAAAAAAGTTCTATTGGGCTTCCTTAGGAAGTTATTGACCTTTAAATTTAGAATAAAAAATATGTATTAAATTTTTAACTTTTGAACGGTTGCCACAATAATAATAATATTTAGGCATTTAAATTAACTTATACCAATGCTTTTTCCGTAAGCAAATGATTGCGCCGTATGTCATTAAACAGGGTAAGACCATTTTTTTTTCGTTTTTTGCATTCATTTTTTACAGAGATGAAAAATTTGGAATTTTTCCTTGATCATTTTATTTCTTTATTATTTTTGTACAAAAAGGTATACCTTATTTAAATCGATATCTTGGACCGTTTTTCGTAAACTCGCATTTTAAATCCGGACATCCAGACATACCGGAATTTTGTATGTAGTAAAAACCCAGTTTTTGAGACAATTAATAAAATGCGGTAAAATTAATTGAAAATGGTGTTTGTAAGCCTTCAAAACTTTATAATACAAATAAAGACAATTTTTTTCTAATTTTGCCATATTTTAATAATTTTCTCAAAAAATTTAATTTTCTATTACATACAAAATGTTGGTATGTCTGGATTTAGACGAGATTTTATACTAAAAAAACGATCCAATATATCGATTTAAATAAAGTATACCTTTTATGTATAAAAATGGTAAAAGATTCAAATGGTTAAACCAAAATGTAAAATTTTTACCTCTGTAAAACATAATAAATATAATAAAAGAAAAGAATTTGTCTCACCCTGTATTATTATGACTTACTGCGCAATCATTTGCCTATGGAAAAAGGATTAATATGAGTTAATTTAAATGCCCAAATATTATTATTATTGTGGCAACCGTTCAAAGGACAATAATGAAATAATTTTCTTTTATTTTAACTTTGAAGTTTAATAAGTCCCTAAAGAAAAGCGATAGAACTTTTTTATATGAAGTACTAACATTATTTTGGCTCACTCTATCACCCGTCTTATTTTTGCCTCCACCTTTCCGGAAATTCTGTATTTATGCGTCTAAAACAAAATGGTAAAATGGTTATATACCGAAAGTCGGCATATAACTACATATTTTAATTTAAGCACATCTCGAAATTTTAAATATTTAGTGCACCGATGCCAATCAGAACAAACAAAAATAAGTTGATTAAGAGGCGTCCATGAATTACGTGAGACTTTTTATTCAATTTTTGTGCACCCCATGGTGAGATTTTGTGAGATTTGATCAACCACCTCCCCCATCCCCCAATCTCACGTGGGATTTTTTCAAAGTTAATAAGTGCGTTGTATTGCAATACTATACGCCCCAACATAAATGGGAATCTAAATAGGCACCACTTTTCAAACCGAAATTGATTTGGTCGTCTTACTAATTTTGAAGACCAAAAAAACAGTCGACCCAAAAAGTGACACTGCATCACAGGATACATTCTTCCTGGGGGAACAAGCCCTAAATCTCGTTAAATTTTTTCTGCTTCTAGCGGAAGAAAAATTACTTGATATTTGCACAGACCCCCTTGCCTCTACGGTGAGATTTAACTTGACACCCTTCCCCCTAAATGCCTGGCGTAATTTATGGACGCCCCCTTAATGCTATATATATATAACCAGAACTAGCCAAAAGTTACAAAGCCCGCCAAAACTAATTAAAACTAATCACAATAATATAGGAGGAGAAAGAAACCGCAGAACACGTGATGCTACTGTAAAGCACTCTTTGTTGTCTGCAATTTGCAAGGCTAGGTAAAGAAAAACCTAAAACGACAAGATTTACCAAGGAGCCGGTTTCCAGGTTGTGGAGTTTGATTAAAAAGACCGGCTTGGATAGTGTGCTCTAACCTAAGGACGAAGGATACACAATAAACCTGAGAGGGTTGCAGTAAGGCCTCGGACACGATACTAAGCGTCAACGGCCAGCGTTGAGCGGAAAATGTGAGAGCGCTGTCTTTGATCTTTATGTGAAAATAAAAGAACTTTTTATTTAAATAAGCCCCTCGACGCTCACGCTTAGTATCGTGTCTGAGGCCTAATAAAGGATATACAATCCACCTCCTAATCTAATATAATCTAAAACAATGTGGTATTTATTTAAAATTAAAAATTATTTTTAAAAATAAGCAATTATATAAAAGCACTAGAAAAAAATTAAAAATATCCTTTAAAACTTTTACTATCAACATAAAATAAAATTACACAGTGAATATGTATAAATAAATGAAGAAATTAAATAATTTAACCTGATTGAGTTTTAACAAAAAGCAAATATCTCTTCCATAGGATCATAATTTAATATTGTATTGGGACGTCCAAAAATTTTTTTCCAATTTTATGCATTTAAAATAAGCATGTCGCGTCCCAAATCATCAAAAACTTATTCCCTGCTTATAGGCAGCTAAGGTCTGCAACACAAACACACTTTTAATCATGAAGGAGTTATATTTGAGAATAACCTTAACTGCTACAAGCACTCAATTCTCGAATTTTCCTTTAGAGTCAAAAAGTATTTATCTCCTTCTAAGTTATAAACTTTGTATGCATCTTAAATTAAACCCTATCTGAAATATTATTCTCATATCTGGGAAATGACGCCCCGTCATCCTTAATCACTCTTGGCTTACTAAAAAGCTTTATTCTCTAGCCCATCGTCGGGCGGTAGAAAATCTATCGCACCTTAACGGCATCTGCTCCAAGGAATTGTCCAGGATAATTTCTCTACTTGCAGCTACCAACAGAGAAACTCGTAGTGTCACACGTATGCATCCCTATACGGTGCAGCTGGACAAACCCAGAACTTACTTCGTTCGTTCTTTTATCCCCAGAGTTTCTAGAATATGCAACCTGCTGCCCTAAGAGGTTTTCCTTCAAATTTTTAAGTCCCGTTTTAACAAACTCCCTCTCACCCACGATACGTTAGTTCTAGGTGAAATCTTTAAAAGAAAAAAATATTAACCATAGACATCCTATAAAATGTACCAAAAAATCTTTTAGAACCCCGAATTCTAGTTAGAATTATTTAAAAAAGTATTTAATAAAAATACCAGGGTAAAAGAAGACCAAGACTAAATTTCCTTAGGAAACTAAGTGAAATTTAAGACTTTACAACTGATAAGAACTTTTTATCAATCCCACATATCTTTTAACACAAATAAAAGATATTTCCTTACATCTTTCCATTCCCAAAGGAAACAAAATACAATTGTTTCCAATATAATTGTCCTTTGTAAAGTGATACACACAGAGCCAATCTAAAAGAAAATCACTTTTTAACTTAAGAAAACAGCGAACGGGACAATTCTCTCTATCCAATCAGCCTGAAATAACACAAAGAAGTGCAAAAGATGGACCGAGCTAGATTAAAAAAGATTAGTTTCTACGACTCAAATGATTCGCACAATAAAAGTTCACAAAGGAATAATTTTATTCGAAATAAATTGTTGATGTTATCGGCTCTCAAAGTAGCAATTTCATGAAATGTCGCTTGAATAGTATTCGCGTTTCATTTTTGAGGGCCCTTCACTGCACGACCTATTTTACATCTGCCTGCTGTAATAAGCTCTTATGAAAATGATCTTTTTGCTTTCTGTAAGGTAACTTTTAACGGGCATATACACGGTTAGGTACGCCTTCGAAGCATGACTGATCGTGTACATGACCATTTACCAACAGAAAGAGTATGTATGTATATTTAAAACTCAGCGGTTTGCATTTTGAAAAGACGCTTGAAACGTTAATCTTTATTTTTGTCTGGCGCTTTTTTATTATTTATTTATTTACACAGAGTGGCGACCCTCAACTTATTTTTTTTAATGGAAACCCATAATTATTATCATATTCCTGCATCATTATGCTCTTACCTTTTTTCTTAATTTGTACAGACACGTAAATTAAAAACAATTTTTTTAAGTTTAAATGTTTGGTTTTTAGAAAAATTCTTAAACACAACGTTGATCTTTATTTTTGGCTTCGATTTTTTCAGAGTAAATTTTTGTATACAGGGTGGCCAAGAATAAGCGACTATCATTAACCATTTTTTCCTAAATAGCAACAGTTGAATTTTATTATATTTGTGAATTCTATATCGAATTCTAATTAGGCTCTATGTACCATAACCTATATCTAAAGTAAACAGTTTTTTGTTTATTTGTGAATACCAGTTAGTTGAAACAAATTTATTTTAAATTAAGAAAATTGTTCACACCCAGACACGTCGATCCGTTCTTTCATGGTAAAGTATGATATTGATAGACTAATTCATGAATGCATTTTTTAGAAAAAGTGGTTTGTATACACTAACATATAATTATATACAATAACTTTTCTATGTATGCAAGTAGCAAACAAACTATTTAAACTTGAAGATCCCAGCTCTATTTTCCAATCGTGCTTTTAGTTTACTTTTAGACTAGAATTACGGCAAGTTTTAAAGTTCAAAGTTCATTAACCTTAAAAATTTATTTTTGCATTTACAACATGTGTGAATTAGACCAACGATATTAAACTGACCAAAAGAAAAAAGCGACCACCATCAACTTGATATTTTTAATAATCTTCAAAGAAGAAGGTTCCTTAAATTCCTACCAATTTTTAACACGCTTTTATTAACTTGGGTTGTAACTATCTATCTATCCATCTGGCTATCATCTATGTAACGGAATCTTTGAGCCTAATTTAACCAACTTCCAGCTATTCGATTTCTTTGAAACTTTGCACACTTATTAATGACCCAGCGACAATGCAATAATCTGCAAACAGGATCCCGTTATCTTGTTTTTGATCGCCAGGAAAATTCCATTATATTATAAACAACACCCGTTGCCATCTGTTGGCAACATTCCAAACTTTGCTACTCAATTGCGAAGAAATTTTTTTTTAGTGGTTGCCATCTGTTGGCAACATTTCAAACTTTGCTACTTCTTTGCCATCTGTTGGCAATATTCCAAACTTTGCTATCAATTGCGAAGAAATTTTTTAGTGGGTTGCCATCTGTTGGCAATATTTTCAAACTTTGCTACTCTTGTTCACTAAAAAATTTTTTTCGCCATTTTGTCAAGAGTAGCAAAAGTTCACTGATACAACGAACTAAAAAATGAAAAATAATTAATAGTTTAAAAACTAAAAAAACACGTTTTTATATGTAACCGAACTAAATTAGAAAATAATTTTTCATTAAAATATTGCATTTCATAGTAAAAAGAGGGTGCTTAATATATTAAATGTTATAATTATTATATTTTACAATATCTATGATGGAAAAGTTATGGAAAAATAGTAAAAATGCACCCCACGCTTTTTACTATGAAATGACAATATTTTTTTAATGAAAAATTATTTCTAATTTTAGTTCGATTGCATATTAAAGCGTGTTTTTTTTTAGTTTTTTTAAACTATTAATTAATAAATCCTTTTTATTTGAAAGAATGCACTTCCGCGGTGCTCCCATAAAAAAACTAAGTCAGGATCGCGAGAGAGAAACGTACTAGACCTATTGCTTTCTCTCTGCCGTACGTTGTTCGTGCGCAAAGCTGCCTCTAGAATGGTATATGCTCATATTATAAGGATAAAGAAAGAAATAGAGATGAGGTGTACATTTAAAAATTCAGAATTACCAACCTTCAGTAAAATTTACCCTTTAAACCAAAGTGGAAGCTATACTGATAATGTTTTTAAAACACTGTTTTTAGTATTTACCGATTAAAGAGTAAAAATAAACATTTTTGCTTATTTAACCGACTTAAAAAAATAAATAAATAAATAAAACTTACTAAAAAGTAAAAAAAAAAAGAAAAAAATAAGTCAAGTAATAACATATTGCGATAAACTACTAAATGTTAATAGCTAAATAAACAAAAGCATTCCTTTACTTTAATACCATAATGATATTACTCGACTTTATAGTTTTTTTAACCTTTTAGAAAGTCTTATTTATTTTTTTAAAGTCAGTTTCATTTTTTTAATGTTTATTACTTCTCTCATTTACGTTCATAAGTTAAATTTTCGATAAATGTGTAGACTTCAGGTATAGGACATGGAACATGAAAGTTAATAAGAATTTCATGCAGAATTCAAAAATGTAATCAAAACTAGATGGTTTTGTTGAAAAAAATAGGTTGGTCTTGGCTTATTTTTGGGCTACCCTGTATGAAAAACAACGCGTGTTTCATCATTTTTGCGTCCTCACAGAATATAGGTCTGCCTAATTAGATCCACTAGTACAGCTAGTGTTCTAACGTGTGCGCTCAAGCAATAAGGTTAACAATTTAAAAACAATTGACATACCATTTTTTAAACTAATTTTTAAATAATTAATAGTTTAAAAAAACTAAAAACACGCTTTTATATGCAAACTGAACTAAAAATTAGAAAATAATTTTTCATTAAAAATATTGTCAATTCATAGTAAAAAGCGTGGGGTGCATTTTACTATTTTTTCATAACTTTTCCATCATAGATATTGGCAAATATAATAATTATAATATTTAATATATTGGCACCCCACGCTTTTTACTATGAATTGACAATATTTTTTTAATGAAAATTATTTTCTAATTTTTAGTTCGGTTGCATATAAAAGCGTGTTTTTTTAGTTTTTTTAAACTATTAATTATTACTTTTAGTTCGTTATATCAATTAATTTTTTAAAAATAAATGTCTAGTTTATTCCTACTAAAAAATTTTTTCGCCATTTTGTCAAGAGTAGCAAAAGTTTTGAATGTTGCCAACAGATGGCAAACCCACAAAAAATTTTCGCCATTGAGTAGCAAAGCTTGGAATGTTACAACAGATGGCAACCCAGGTGTTGTTTTTATAATATAATGGAATTTTTTTTTCATGATCCAAACCAGGGATAACGGGATACTGTTTGCAGATTATTGCATTGTCATGGGTCCTTAATACGTGTGCAAAGTTTCAAAGAAATCGAATAGCTGGAAGTTGGTTAAAATTAGGCTCAAAGATTCCGTTACAAACATAGCCAGATGGATAGATAGATTGATAGATAGATAGTTACAACCCAAGTAATAAAAGCGTGTTAAAAATAATTTTGTAGTTTTAATACGGATTGAAACTCTCTTAAACGACTTTAAGAGACCAAATTTCAAAAATATTGTGACGTAAAATTTATAAAATTGGATAGAAAACTTTACCAATTCTCATCCACTACTTATAAGTGGCCAAGTTTTGCAGAACAAAAGCTCTTGTGTCACGTTTATGCATTCATTTTCAGCTCACCTGCATAGACCTTGGACTTTTCACTTTGTTGCAATGTGTGAATAGAAAGTAAAATGGTTGGTTATGCATACAATAAATATTTCTTCTATAAATCTGACCAATATCGGTTCTAATGATTGAACAATATTTTATATATTTAAATATATTTTTAAGTTCACACTAGTACATACTTAATTAATTAATTTTTATTTGCGAAGTGAATGCTATGCTTATATTTAGCCCAAATATTAGGTACCGTTGTTGCCGGGTATTACGATATTTAACCAATTATAGGTTTGTTCCAGCAGAATATTGGAAACATGTTAGCAACAATCGTAAAACGCAGAAATTGTTATAAAACATTAGTCAGAAATGTTGGCAACAGTTTTCTGCTGGAACGAAAAATAAACAAGGCAAGCATACTGCTTATACGTCAATACAAGAAAAGTTATGTTAAAAATTGTCAATAATGTTTGAAGAAAGTTTGCACACTTTTCAAACAGTTTCCAACATGTTTCCAACATCCTAAAACTACTGCTGGAACAACAAACAATTGTGTAATATTACAAACATGGCACTGCTGGAACGACAAATTTGACGTACGCAGAATCCGAACGGTTGCAAACATTTCTGACAGCTTGCTGGAATAAACCTTATGTCTCTTAGTTCAGCCACCGCTGTCCAAGTACTAAAACATGCACATATCCTGTTAAGTGTAACCGAGCGTCGATAGTTAATTTTGCTAAACTTTTACAATATACAAACGATACAATTATAATGGGATACCCCGGTATGATATTAAAATCAGTTCAGGATTAATATCCAATTAACGTACAGAGAGGTATATTCATATCATACTTTTTCTCTAGTTATATGGTTAATAGAATACCATTATGCCATTATGGGTTACATAGAGTATCCCATGAATAAGTTTATTCATGTTTGATTGACGGACTTAAAGTAGGGGAGAATTATATCGGCTCTAGCCCGAAATCTTATATGTGTAGTTGTCAACTTTCATATACAGGGTGGGCCAAATTAAACTTGCACACCTTTTAACTAATAATAACTTTTTATCTGTTGCGCCTATCTTTTTATCCTTAAAATGCTAATAGGTAGATACGTTTTCTCTACGTTAGCCAATTTTAATCTAATATATTTAGACAGGACTGGACTTACGCGACGTTTTCCAAAATACTGTATTTAACCTTGTTGCAAAAGAAATCAGATTTAGCTACAATTAAACTAATGAGTTTTTCTTGTAGACAAACTATGGGAATTGATTCAGAAAAAGCAAATCTCTCAAAAATTTAAGGAATTTAGTAATTATAATGCGATTTTAAAAACTTTTTTTTAGTGTCCTTTAAAAATCAAAAATGTGAGGTTACCATGTTTACTGAGTTGAATGCTAACCAAACTTAACAGTAAATTAATTAAAAATAAACGTATTAGCCTGACCCTCAAAAATTAAAAAGATGGGCGCAACAGATAAAAAGTTATTATTAGCTAAAAAGTGTGCAAGTTTAATTTGGTAATATTAATACTGTATTATTTACTTGACAGATAATTTGATTTAAAATATTTTATTGCAAAGTTAAAGTGATTGTACATGTGATGCACATGTTTAAGCTATATCTTTATATCTTTCTTATGGAAAATTGAAAGATATTATCGCAACGCATTTTGGAGCATGCGTAAAACCTGGTTACGCAGCGAAGCTAGGATGGTTAGTATTTCAATTTCAAGTGTATTCCCAACTCTTCCTTAGCTCAGTATGTGTAGCTGTAGTAAACCTAACTGATATCTAGCACAATACGACTGTATATTGTGTGCTCATTGTTTTAAATTCCTGTTTGCTTACTATTTACATACCGTTTAAAACTGTCAGATATTTCGTGCTCAAATATTACGAAAAAACGACACAAGGCTAACATCAGTTGTCATTTAGTTTTTTTTTATTTTTACATTGACTTAATTTCTCCTAAATTTTACATGAATAATTAATTTTTAGGCAAAATTATGTTTAGCATTTGTTTTTAACGTCGTAGAAAAATAATGTAAAAAGATTTTTAAAGAAAATAAACTGTTTTGATAGGATTTTTTTTATAGATAAATTAAAAAATATAAACTTGTTATGTAAAACTTAAAAATTCATATTTCTGAAAGTATGTATTTTTGCAACTAGACAATACACAAACAACCAAAAGTAAACAAGAATTTTTTAAAAATTTTATTAGTACTTACCTTTTTGTAATAAAAAATATTCAAAGTGTTTACAAAAATTACGAAAAACTTAAGTAGGTCATTCCTTGCTTAAAATTAAGTGTAGTTCAGTTTATAAGGTTAAGTCAAAACTATTGAGGAGATATCGCAAAAATATCTTTATTTCTAACAAAATTCTATTGAATTACCGAAAAATGGCAAGTTAAAAAAATATTACAAACGCCAAACAAAACAAAAATTTAAGGCC
This sequence comes from Listronotus bonariensis, assembly GCA_014170235.1. NCBI lineage: Eukaryota > Metazoa > Arthropoda > Insecta > Coleoptera > Curculionidae > Listronotus > Listronotus bonariensis. The sequence goes on along the minus strand of JACEGR010001114.1, from coordinate 84,720 downwards.
TGTCAAAACAATTTTGTGGCCACAGTACCCCTGACAAACATGATTTCCTTATTTAACCATTAATACAGGGTTTCCGCTAATTATTGGTACACAGAAAAACCACAGATTCCTTATGTCAAAATAATAAGAATTAACCAAACATAAATATATCCAAAAGTTGATAATAAGAAAAATACAGGGTATCGAAGTTAAAAAACAATTTTTAATTTTTTTGACAATTTTGGATATGTTTTGAATATTTTAATAAAACTCGGTAATTTGAGGTTTTTTGACATGAGCTATTTAGATTTGATAATAATTTTTATCTGTAAATCACAGGGGGCTAACTACACTATTTAATGGTTTCTAATACGTCCCAACTTTTATGTGCTACTCTGTATGTCCCATCTTAGTAAACCTATAAACTTCCCAATGATTTCTACACAAAAATGGTATACTTTTTAAGAATGGCTCCGAACAACCGTTTTCAAGATATTTGCATTTAAGTGGTTTAGCACAACCAAAAAAATGCCTTTAGCGCATGAGTCATAACTACAGCTACCTTATTATAAACAAAAGATTTAATGTGTTCTTCCATCGGGGTGTCTCAAAAAACAGGGACCATCGCTTGTAGGGTAATTCTTTACTAAAAATAATAAAAAAAGTCCTATGCACATGGGTCCGGAAATGCTTGGTTTCCGATATACAAGGAGTTAAAGTTCAATTTTTTTTTCAAATGATTTTAAAACCGGTGGCCAGGTCACTTTTAACATTTTCTTTAGCTTTAAGTCAATTGTGCATTGTACAAGAACAAGAGTTTCGAATAATCATTGTGTCTTTACGATAACTTTTTTCATTACGCCGCCGAATGGGTACTTTGCACATTTTTATAAAATTAACCATATCTGCTTAGGGCAACTCTAAACGAAAAATACCAAGAGACAGCTTTTGTGGTCTATGCAATAAGTTTCATAACTGGTGCTTCAAAATGGCAAAAGTCAGTGGCGCACATAATTTTTCTCTAAATACATTTTTACAGTTACCCCGTACGCACGCCACTGCCGCAGCTGTAAGCATATTTTTACTTAAAACTATGCACTTTATTAATACACTTTAAAGTTCCAAGTTTCATTAAAAGTGGTTTTTAAGTCATTTGAAAAAAATTGAGAAAAAAATTAAAACTGTATATCGAAAACTGATCAGATCTGAATAGCTTCAGTTTTAATAAAATATTCAAGATGTATCAAAAAAATATATAAATTTTTTTGTCCCTTTTACACCCTGTATCTTCCTTATTATCAACTTTTGGATATTAGTTAATTTGTGTGGTTAAATCTTAATATTTTGGCATATTATGGATTCTGTGGGTATTCTGTGTACCATTAATTAGCGGACTCCCTGTATATTATTCAGAAACAAAATCGTAGCTTTATACGTCAAGGTCGCTATAAATATGTATATGATAAAAAAATGTCTCCAATAAACTCCTTAATACCTAAAGAACCTTATTAAAAATAACTTTTCCCTAAACACCGATTCCAGTCCGATCAATCAAAATACTTTTCTTATCTTTAATCTGTTTCAACAACCAAATAATTCAGTCCAATTGTCGGCTTCCACGAGGTGATATATTTTAATTACAGGCTGAAACCACCTCTTAAATTATAAAACAACCATTTTCCATCCTCACGAAATGAAATATTCATTAACTAAGGCATGAATTCTTTAATTACCAGATAGATGCGTCAATGTTAAATGTTACTTTCTTAAAATAGTGACCGTGGTTATAATTTACTTTACTTATGTTTAAATAATAAACATGTTTATTTAGCACTTGGCTAGTACAAACAAAATTTAACAAAAAATAACAATAATAGAAATTCAACCAGTAAATAAAAATAAATAAATCAATTTCGTAAATAATGTAGAAGTCTCTTGTTGAAACTTTTAAGGTCAGAAGCGTATTTTATGTTATCAGGCAGTTCATTAAAATGGCGAACACCGTCATAAAATAGAGTTTTTTGTAAAGATGTTTTATTTACCATAGGAATATTGAAATTTTGCTTGGTTCTTAAGTCATAACTATGAAAATTTGAACGCTTTTCAAGATAAAACTTTAAATAACTTGGTTGTAAGTTGTGTTCAATTTTATATATTAAAACGAGGTTCGCCCTTTTAACACACTGCTCAATATTCAACCACCCTAGTGACTGTAACATAACAGTAACCGGTGTATACTTATTACAGCTCAATAGTATTCGCATTGCCTTATTTTGCTGTATTTGCAATCTTTGCACATCTTCTTTGGTACAAGAAATTAATAAAGAACAGCCATATGAAAAATGAGGCAGAATAATAGTATTATACACTAGCATCTTTGTCCACTGAGATAAACTGCTCGATATACGACTAAAAAAACCTATTTTTTTAGCAATTTTTTTACACATATAACTAACATGACAACTAAAATTTAATTGTGGATCTAAAATTATTCCTAAGTATTTAATCTCTGAAACAAAGTCAATAATATCACCATTTATATTAAGAGAAAAACCCATGTTGTTAAATTTACGACAATTTACCTTAGAACCAATAACCATGCATTTTGTTTTCGAATTATTTAATTTTAATTTATTTTGACAAAGCCAATTATACAACATTTTTAGTTCGCTATTCATTACCATGGTTACTTGTTCAAAGTCCCTACCAGAAACACTGATAAGGGTATCATCAGCAAAGAGGTTCACAAATGAGTTTTTAAGAACATTGTGTATGTCGTTTACATAAATAATAAATAATAGTGGCCCCAATACACTTCCCTGTGGTACACCCCATTTACTATCTCTTTTGTCAGAAAACGCATTATTGACTTTAGTTTGGTGATGCCTATCTGTTAGAAAGTCTTTTATCCATTTAAGAGCATAATCTTTTAAACCATATAAAATTAATTTGTTTATAAGAATATCCCTATCAATAGTTTCAAAAGCACGTTTTAAATCAACAAAAACACTTAAAGTTATATTCGACTCACTCATGTTTTTTCTCCAAACAGCACAAACATATTGCAGAGCAGACTCACACGAGTGCTTATTTCTAAATCCGGACTGGCCACTGTATAACAATCCATTGCTTTCAAAGTATTCTCGTAACTGTTCACACACTATTATCTCAAGGATCTTATCAATCACTGACAACAAGTTTATTGGACGAAAGTCACACATTTTAGTTGGCTTCGATACCTTTAAAATAGGAACTATAACACTTGTCTTAAGTTGACTGGGAATTTTTCCAGTTCTTATGGAGGTATTTACCAAATACAGCAAGGGATAACCTATGACACAAAACAACTCCTTTAAAAGTTTAACATTCAATGTATCATCACTCGTGCACTTATTTTTTAAACTATATACAACCTTTTTTAGTTTCGACAGACTTATTGTTTTAAAGTAACATAAGCTACAACCAGTTGTTTCCATGGCTGCAGTCCACTTCTTTTTCTATACTTTCTGATATATCAATTAAGCTGTCTGCATAAAAGTTATTCATATTTTCCTCTATACTTTTATCATAATTTTCAAAGTCAATATTTGTAAAATCAGCCATTTGTTTCTTGTTACCAACCAACTGTTTTAAGGTTTTCCACATTTTTTTTCCATTTCCCTTGCATTCATCTATGATAATAAAAATAGAAAGTATTCTTTTAATATTTTTTTTTAATTCGTTCCAAAACAATTATTCCTTATATTCAACATATTAATATATCAGTAGGAATAATAATTCTATAATATTCAGTGTGTCAAGAAAGTCTGGAAATGCTCAAATATCTAGAATGGTTTTAAAATTGGACAATATGTTGACATGTTTTCTTTTGATAGAGTTTCTTAATCCCCTTAATATTTTTGTACTTTTTTTTTGAAAAGAAATAGCACAAAAGTGCAAAAAAATAAACAGGGTGTCCAATAAGTCTGGAAAAGTTTAAATATCTAAGAGAGTTTTAAACCAAACTCAGCGAAATTTTGTACTCCAGGCTAGAATTACATTCTGAATTCAGTGTTGATATTGGCAATATGGCCAGAGATTTAGATTCGCGGAAATCAATTTGAAGTTTTTAAATTTAAATGAGATACCTTTTTTAATTTTTTATTGGACTAGCCAGAACTAACCAAAACTACCACAACGCGTCGTGACTTTACAACGTTTTAATGTTTTCATTACTTAAAATATTATATTATTTTCTTGACTATCTATTTGTGGCAAGAGTGGTGCAGGGGCTAACGTACCAGCCCCTCACCGCAGAGATCCGGGTTTGAATCTTGGTTTCTTACATCGGGTTTTTAATAGCTCGTCACCTCACAGAGGGTAATGGCAAAACCTCTGTGTAGTAGTCTGCAAATCCTAGATAGTAGTTATTAAAAAAAAAAAAATAACGTCTGAGGTGGCACTACCGCGTTGTCTAAAAAAGTGGTTGTGAAATGCAAAAACTACATGTTTTAGTGCTTGGACAACGGTAATGAAACTGGGAGAAGTATGGGTTAAACATCTAATAACCCAACACCCACGGTACTCTGGTACTTTGGCAAAAATACTTCGTGGGCTGTCACAATGATAAAAATATACAAATCTGGTATTTTTTCTATAAACTATTGAGTAATTCTTTGGTTAATTTGACAAAACAGGATTATGGAAAAAGTGTGTGGATCACTGTGGATTTGGAGATGTGAAGAGCAAAATTAAATAAATATTTGTTTTTTTTTACTTTTGAATGCCCTGTCAATTACCGAAATCTGAGCTGCCACTGTTAAAAATGCACGAAAAGTTGCACAAATACATATTGGCCCTAAAACAATCACAAGCGTTCAATCGCGAATAAAAGCTTTAATCGAATATAGTGAGAACATTTTAAAATAGCACATTCGGTACCCTTTCAAAATAATAAAAAAAGACGAAAAAATGCCGCCTGCAATCGGACTATTTTACAGAAAGGCGCCTTATCCTTTAAAGCGCCGCGCCGAAAACAAACACCTGCATAAAACGGCATATCATAAGTGAACGTTAGCAAAGGCGGCCGCGAAGACAACCCTGCCGATTTAATTACTTAAAACTTCTTTGTGTAATTTTTTCTTTTAAAGAGTACCGAAAAACGATTTTAAACTGTTCTTTCTATACATAATCTTTTAAGCAGTTTTATACAGTGCTTGTCTAAAATCAGGACCCCCTCCTAACTTTTGACAGATATAAAAGCCAAACTGACGGTTGGGCACCATTTAAAAAAATGAATAGAGAGGTCTTGTGGAACATCATTTTGAAGCCACTGACGAGTACTTTATACCACCAAAATATAGAGTTAATATATTAACTTACTACAAAATGGCTTTACTTTAAAAATTACCAGAATACCTTCATTTGGATGGTCATATTTCCAAAACTAATAGAGTAAGATATACCTAATGTGGTATGTTCTTAAAGATCTCTTAGATATTTCTTTAATGGTGATATAATATAGAGAGTGGGTCAATAAAAAATATGGCCTTTTTTCTACCCTGTGTATAATATTACCATTAAATAAAATTTAAATAAGCTTTAAGAAAAAAGCACATTAAGTGTATCTAACTTTATTGATTTGGAAAGATGGCCATTCAATTCAGATATTCAGGTAATTTTCAAACTACCGCCAGTTTGTAGTCGGTAAAGGAATTGATTTTATATTTTGATGTCATAAAGTACTCGTCAGGAGATTTTAAATTATGTACTACAAGATCCCTTTGGGTGCATTTTTTTAAATGGTGCCCAGCTGTTAGTTTGACATTTATATCTGTCATTTCTAGTCTAACATTTGATTTATGTTGTTTTCCTAAAGTCCTCAAATTTTAATGAAAAATACCAAACAATTCAAAAGTTAGGAGGGGGTCCTGAATTTAGACAAGCACTGTATTATTATTTGATCTTTTCTTGTCCTCATCATACAATAAACTGCGTTTTGTGCATACGTGCGTATATTTTATTTCCTGCATTTACTTGAAGCCACAAAGGGGGAATGTTTGCATATTTTTATTTGTTTTTTCGCTGTAAAAGCGTACACGAGGGCTTATTTGAATGTCCGGGACCTCTTTGCTCTTTATATTACAGAATGCGGTGGTCTTTCACTAAAAACTGGATCGCTGTAGAGCACTTTACGAAACTCAAGTATACTGGACGTTGGAATTTTGTATAGTTAAGCTTTAAAAAGAAGATAAGTGTATATAATTAATCCAGAGCAAGAACAGGGATATCCAGCGTGGACTAAACATGGCAATGTTTGCTTGTATTTAAAAAAAAGCGTAAATTAGCTACATTTTTCTTAAATCTAATAGACCAGGACCCCGATTTTTGACTTAAAGAGTAGACATTTTTAACGGAAAGTGGTCCTTCCCCCTTTTTCCAATTGCCTGCTTTTGATTGTAATAGAAAAAGGCAAACAAAAGACCTTTTCTATTAGAAATTTCTAAGACCTAAGTCGAAAATTGGTGCCCAGGTTCGATAATTATTAAAACTAAAAAAATATATAGTAGAATAAAACCCATTGTTATTGCAAGAAAATATCCGAAGTCAAGGAAGGGGAGGGAGGGAGTTAAAATTAAAAAAAAATTGTTTCCGTTGGTTTTGAAATCGCGCCCCTCGCGCCCTAAGTATAGTAGACAAAAGTTTCTCAAATAAAGTGAAGTAAAAAAAAGTCCTCTACTTTCATCATTTGCCGCCTTAAATGTAATAACAGGTAACGGCAGAACCAAAAAAAAAGGTCCGCCACTCTTACAATCGCCACTTCTTATATATTCCATGCTTTAATTTGTCGCCCCTTGAAGGTGTCAGATCCCCAGGGTACATTTTCGATATTACTTAAAAATAATGTGAAAAATTTAAACTGAAAAAATATTAGTGTATTTGGAACAAAATAATTTAATGTCAAACGACTTTCAGAATCTCCTAAAAATAAAGCTAAAATTTTTAAACCTAAATAATTTTTTTTTAATTTTATTTTTATTTAATTTTATCTTGACAACGGTGGCAGACTTGCCACCAAAAAGTCGATTTTAGTTTTTAGCTACTTATTTAAAAAAAATGGGTTTTTTATTCTGACGTGGCGTGTACCCAAATAAATCATTAAATTAATCCGCCGAACCAATACGGAACATATTATCGTCAATTCATTTTTTAGTTAAAAAATATAAAATTTTTAATAATTTGATTTCAGCATATAACGATATTATGCCATCACAATTTTTGGGTTGTTAATTAACTTTGAAAAACGTCATCTGGTAATATTGAAAGCATAGAAAGCATAAAAAGGTGAGTGCCCGAAAAATATCCCCGGACATGCTTGGCCGGAAAAGCACATCGCTTAACAATGCCTTCTACCTATAGAAATTATACATTTTTGAGGTAAGGTAAGAAAAACTGGGATAGAACTTCCCTAATTTTTTAAAACACTAATTTTATGCAATTTAATTTTGGATTTTACAAAAATTTAGCTTTTTGTGAAACACTTTCTTTTTGACGATAGATGCCTACCCGTATGGATAGTTGCCCCACCATGAAAATACTTAACGAGGATAGATGCCTGCAGTGTGGGATACATGCCCTTTGTACTGTGTAAACAAAAGAACTAAGGCAAATTTTATGAGGTTGTTTTACTTCTAAAACAACAACTGTCTCTAAGAAGTATGGATCGAACTAAGAAAAAAATATATAAATCTCCTAACCGGAAATGGCTTCAATTTTAAAATATTTAATGGAAATCGCAAATAAATTGGTATCGTAGATTTTTCAAAAAACTGTTTTTTCGAGAAGTCCCTAAGGGCATCTATACCTCGAAAAATCGGGACAACTATCCTTTTCGATAAAGATAGATGCCCATGTATTTTTAAGATAAATATAGATGAAACAAAAAAGCCATTACTCTAAAGGTAGCCTTAATTAACCAGAATATTTCAATAATAAAAAATAAAAATGAATTTATTACCTACTAATTAAAAAGTTCTACAACGGCAAATATCAAACTTTAAAACTTTAACGCGTTAGTGAGCTACTTTGCGGAGATAATTATAAACGCTAGCGAATCGGCGGACGAACTTTCGACACCAAATTGTGTTTGTACCTGGGGTAATCGAGGGGTGAAATTTTGACACCGCGCCGTAAAGCAGGTAGGTACGGCGCTCGACAGGGTGATTAAAACAGTTTTAAGGCCGTATTCATCAAGCTCCAACTAGTATTTACCGGACTGATAGCCTGCTTTTTGGCATTGTCATTGGCAGGTTATCAGTCTGATAAATACCAGTTGGAGCTTGGTGAATACGGCCGTTAGGAATTACGAATATTAGTTCTGATAAGCAAATCCTTTTTTTAATTCCCTTGTTAAACCCAAGACTAATACGCACTTTATAAATCCACTTAAGAGTTCTACTGCCACGTTAAGGGTACCAAACAAATAAAATATTGTATATTATTCTTAAAGAAAATGTTGCATATATTGAAAATGAGTATTTATTTGTTGTCGAATATATGTACCTGTCAGATAAAAACGGACTTTTAGGTCTGGTGTCAAAAATTGTTAATAAATTATTATCACTACCTGCTTGATATCTACATTTCCTACGCTGTAACGAGACGCGTCCTCACCGCAAGACAGCCTGTGTCCAGCTGAGGTGAGGGGTGATTGCGGCTCGTACTTATACCATTAAATCGTGGTCCCAAGTATGAAAAGTTAGGTTTTTAAAAATGGGGCATCTTTCCCACTGTGATTTTACCCCATTGGAAATATTTAGAATTTTCGTCCGATCGAATAAAAAATATTGTTTATTTGTTTGTTGTTCTTTTAATGATGCTAAGAAAAGTGTATAAAAATGTAGGTTCTTTCCAGATATATTTCTAACAAGAGGATTTTTAAATATATAAAAAAACTATCCCTCCACCGAACTAGAATTGTTACCTAATTGTTATTCCTTCATTTAGTCTCAGTTACACAAATAAAACTTCACAATGAATGACTCGGCCTTAGCGAAAAACTACTTTTCCATAACCCAGTCGGTCTAACGATAATATGTTATTACATGCCGGCCACGTCTCACTTCACCTGCATTGTCGTATCGTATCGTCTGCCATATAAAGGAAGAGTTATTGCAATGTTTTTTGAATAACAGCTAAATAGAGTAACAGACAAGAGACATCATGTGCCTTGTTTTCACTCACTAAACTTAAAAGCTGCATTGTAAGTTTTTAAAAGACAATTGGACGTACTGCGCAAGTATGAACGCAGTTCTCGAGATATTCATTATTAAACTTAAATTAAAAACTAACCTTAATTTACCATAATTTCCCTTCTGTTTGCACGCAATTCTTGAGTTTTCCGCCTGTGATAGAAACTCTGGCGACGCCAGCTTTTTAATTATGGGTTGGCTAAAGAAGGGGCGAACATTTTTTGTGGGACCAAAAACTTTTTAAAGGCATAAAACAGCAACAAAAAATAATAAATAAAAAAAAAAGAAAAAGGTCCTCATCTGCAAAACAATAACTAAAAATCCCTATTCTACTCGAATGTTGTTTTGTGTCCCGTAATAATTTTGAGCATCAAGGTCTTCTCTGTCCAAATGATTTTTTTCCAAACTCTAATACATATTTTTATATATACCTTAGAGAAGGGCCAGTAAAATAAATTTAAAAAAATATGTTTTTAAGAGATAAATATATTATTAATAAAAATCAATAATTGTTTGCAAAAAGAGGGGAAATACAGTAAAAAAGGTAAATTGGCTTTGCAATTTTATTTATGGATATCTCGAAAACGAAACGTTTCTGACTTAAAATTCTTTCAGATTGAATCAATGACATAATATAATGGACTGGCCCCGACGTATTGCTGCTGTGAGTTTATTTGCTGCCAACGAAAGAGAGAGAGGTCCGAGAGAGAGATGGAGCTAATTACGGCAAGAAAGTCCGGCAAGTAATGGAATTTAAATGGGAATATGGGGTTTAAAGTATATTTTCAGAACATTGTGCTTATTTGTTAGACTTTTTCGAATTTTTAGTACATTATATGCATATTTTTTAACTATATAATTGTTGTAAAGATATTTTTGTTACTATTCTTAGGTGTTTTTATTAGATACCGCTTACTTCAATCTTGAATTAATTTTTTTTATATTAAAATTCATTTGTTTATCCTTTGTCTAATGTAGTTTTTATGATTTAAACGTATATTTTGTGTTAAAGTAGCTATAAAAATAAAGAATAAAACAAAAATTTATAGAGTTTTATGAATTTTTTTTTTTTTAGTTTATTGAACTTATAACACCAGTAAATAATAAATAATAAATTTTATCTACTTAAACATAACAATGAAAATATTATCTAAACAATTTGCCTTTTGTAGTGCCTACTTGTGGAATTTCGTAGTGTCGCCTTTTTTCCACCTTGCAGTGCAATTTATAGCTGCACATGAGTGAACCATATTGAACAACAACTATAGTAAAAAAAAATTGATCACAATTAACTTTAGAACACAAGAAATAACTTTTAAATTCAACTGCTTTCTAACGGTAAACGAATATAAATGCAGGTTTGTTGACTTTATCATTTTTTGTGTACTTGGCGGCATCGCTTTCAGAATGAATTAAATATGGACCCTTCTTTACCCAAGTCACTTGCCTAGAAAGATGGTCAAAATATGAAAAAAAAAAAGTTTTGCGTTTTACCTTTTCAATTTGTCATATTATCTTATTTTTTTAACTTATTTTTTGTGTAGTTTTTACATACTTTTTGATTATCAAGATTTAAGCTCTACATAAACTGACTATGCAAAAACTTGATATGAGTCAACCAGTACGCGTTACGTATTTTAAACTGAAGACGATGTACGCATGATAATTTGTCCGGTATGCCAGTGACTGAAGGTATGTAATTTGCTTCTTTCATTGTACAGATAGTAAACAATTAAAAAAGTTAAAAGCTACTATATCGGCATCATGAGAACATGCTGCCCGCCTATTTGTTTATTCTGATAATATGGTACGGGTCGATTAAGAAACATGATTTCGTTTTATCTTTGTGTGTGGATCTTTACAGAATTTTTCAGTTGTATAGGTTTAATCAAGTGATTTGACCTTACTAAAAGCTTTTATTTTGTCTTGAATTTCACAAAGAACAACGGTGGTAGTAGTAACTGCTCATAAGGGAAGACTATGGAAGCTCAAAACTAATATCAACTCTCCTATAATGATGCCTCACAGGGACAGTTTGATATAAAAAGCAAAAAAGTATCATACCTAAATCGTCCATAGTAAAACGTATTGCAACTCTTAAATTCTTAAATATCTTCTAAACCGCCCAGGCTTTATTTACAAAATTCGAAAATCAGAAAGTTGTTGGACATTACTTTAAATAGAATGTATAAATAAATGTATTTTAATTGTTATAAAATTTTCCTGCCAATTCTAGTAATATTTCAAATTTTCCAAATTCAATCTTCACTAAGGTATATAGGTGCGGGTAAAAAGGCCTAGAGAAAGATTTGAAATAAAATAAAAATCATACATTTAATTCAACAAATTTAATTATAAGTCAAATCTAAATGCTAATTGCTGTAAATTATAAACAAAAAAATCCGAGAGTTGCCGCACACAAAAATAAAACTATTTTTGAAAACATCGTCGATAGACCTTAATTTCTGTGGTAGGGTAATAAGGCCTATGATTATATTATAGCTAAAAAATTAAAATAGACTTGGTACATTTGGTAATTTTGGTCAACAATAAAAAAATGCCTTGTTTACACTTTTTTTAACCACAATGTCCATTTGGAGGACATTGTGATTGTAGCCATTAAAAATAACAATAATTGAATTGGCACATAGGTCGAATTACTTATTTAATTTTCTAACCTTGTAAAAATAAACATAGAATACATTGCAAAACAGAAAAATGTTGTTATAAAATAAAACAGAAAGATAATAAGGCCTACTATTAAATTTGGTAGGCCTTAATATCCAGCAAAAAGGTCTGTAATGCACAACTAAATAAATTATATTTGGAGCATAATAATTTTTTTAAACAATAAAAATGTATTCAAAAAAAAATAATAACATGAAACTGTACTGCCAATTTATAAATGTGGGCGTTATATTACAAAATATACTTTCGATTAAGTTAAACCATTTTAAAAATTGTTAAAACTAAATTTTTTTAAATTATAAATTTTTGGGCCCTAGAAATATATTTTCTAACAATTTCTTTTATTATTATTTATTTTAAGTGAGAAAAATAGTCTGAAATTTGACTGTTTTAATATGTGTTTGTTTCTGTTACATTTTCATCGATGTAAAAGTCTGTTTTACTTCCAAACTTTTTACCTCTTTGTTAATTTCGATACGTAGCCCCCTGGAAAACAAAAGTCGTCGATTTGGTAACACACTTACATCAACAGTTAAATATAATTTAAGTAGTTAAGTTTTGCTAAATGAATATTATAATTATTAGATATCGAAATTAAAATAAAGGAAAAAACAACAAGTAAACACAAAGGCCCTAATAAAAACATGAACAGCAGCTGATGATCGAATATGTGGAAGTTCCAAACCAAGCAACTACCTTACTGTCAGTGGCATATTTACCAAAAGGCTGAGTAGGCTGAAGCCTATGGCGGCGTCTTTTAGGGGGCCGGCAGACAGTTTTTAGGGGGCGGCAGGATTTTGTACTTATAAAATTTTTTGTGGATATCGATTTTTATTTCGTACGTTGAAATGAAAAAAATGACAGTGAGGACTTTTTTTTGGTCTTCAAAATTATCTTTTAAGGAAAAAGGATAAACATAGGGGCGGCGAAAAAAAGCCTACGGGCGGCAAATATGTAAATGCGCCTCTGCTTACTGTGTTGTCATGGCAACTTACGATTTGTTTCATATAATACTTTCTATGACTTAACGTCTTACCACTTGGGATATAAAGCTGATGAGATAACAACGGTATTAAAGAATATATTTTTAACTAAAACTTCTTTATACAATCATTCAATAACAAGGAATAATAAAATAATGAATAAAATATATAATAAGATTCCTTACTGCTTTTATTTTCCTTGCACTGCAAGGGCGCATCTGCCGAAACACTGTCCAATCTGCATCTCCAGATTGGACAGTGCACCGTCAGATGAGCCCTTGCAGTGCAAGGAAATAACAAGCAGTAAGGAGCTTTATTTCTTTTTTAGTTAAATGATTTTCGACTGCTTGTTAAGAATACTGTCTCGTTAAGCATTTCGTTATACAAGCCTGTATATTCTAGAAACTTTTTTTTGTGGTAAAGAAACAACAACAGCCAACGTAAAAGTAATTAATGCCGACTCTATACCTACGTAAAAGGCAAATATATTTAAACAAAGTTAAATAGAAAAAGCGAACAATTGTGGTTCGGTTTGAATGGCCATTGCGTTTTGTTATTAAAGCTGAAAAAAGGTGAAACCTACTCTACCTTTATGTGAACAAACGGTTTGACTGCTTTATTCCAGGAGAGCAAATATGAAAAAACTGAAAAGTAATTTCATTTTCTCGTTGTGTTTAGCTGAGTTTGCTAAATTAAAGTTCTGCTTAGGTAAAATATTAAATATAAATAAAAGTGGTTACCAAACTAGTTATAACAATACTTAAAAACTGGCTAGAAATATTTACCCTATTTTTCTTTGGATATTAATTAATTTATAACTACATATACACTAATCCACTTAAAAACTTTCATGGGCAGTTTTGCCATTTTTTTAATTCTTTATCTGCTAATGTTCAACACGCAGTATCATTGTAGTAATAATAAATATAAAAAGTTTACCACCCTGCATATTAATGTGGTGGTTGAAAAAAAAAAATTTGCGACGTCCCATAAAAAGCTTTTTTAATAAAAAAGAATACTAGGATTCTTTTTTATTTAAAACCACACGTTTATTAAGTTTAAACTATTAAAGGTAATTTTTGGGTTTAATCAATGAATATATTTAGATCTAAATAAAGGCACGCGTTGTTTTGGATATTTCAATTGAAAAATAAAATTTCCATCAAAAGGAAAAAAAGTAAATTTTTAACGAACACCTTACTGTATAATAATAGTTCAGACATTTAGGATGGTCATAAATGCTTTTATTCTTTAAATTAACCCAGAAACCGGCTCCTGAAATATTAAACTCCATTTTTGTAACACATAATATACGGATTTTCAGCAAATGCATTAGTCTAAGAAACCAGCATTATTTTAGTTCTGTTTTACAAATCCTATTTAGTGTGTCCCAGGATAACTATAACAAGAAGAAAAATGTTCCAAAAGTTTGTGAATTTTAAATTGGCGTTTTGGTAAAAATGATTGTAGGGTTCAAATCTAAGAAATACAAAATTTTACTCCGATTGGTAATATACAGTGTGTCCCAGCATAGGTGTTTCAAGAGGACAAATGGAGCAAAAATTTTGAAATTTTTGAACCTTTTTTGAAAAAACTGGTCGCATGGTCCAAAACTAATAAATACAAAATTTTACTTCGATTGTTAATATAGAGGGCGAGTTATAACAACAAATATGAAAAATGAAAAATAGTAAAGTACCTTTATTTTTTAAAATAGGACAAAATTGTAGAGGAAAATGTTGTAGAGAATTTAATTTTATGTCAAAATTTAAAGTAAAAAAGATTTTTGTCAATTTTTTACATTTGGCATTAAAAGTTTTTAAAATAATTGGCCCAAACCATCAAATTTAAAAAATATATTATTATATGTTTTAAATAACTAAATTTTATTTGAAATTTAGCTTTCTCTTGCCTATTATTTAAGTTGAAATGCCTAATAAAAAAAACTGACAATAACTTCTTTTATTCAATTTATTTTTCTATAACATTTACTTATACAATTTTGTTCTATTTTTAAAAATAAAAGTAGTTAGTTTATGGGCGTTTTTCATATTTTTAGTTATAACTTGCCCTGTATAAACCAACCATGCGACCGGTTTTTCCAAAATTTCGTTTTAAAGTTCAGACATTTTTAGTCAATTTGTCCCCTTGTAACACCTATCCTAGGACACACTGTACAGGCCAAGTTATGTATATTAAATATAAAAATTAAAATATATATATATATATATATATATATATATATATATATATATATATATATATATATATTATGTCACTAGACTTATACGTTTAATCGCGTAAACTATCGAATATATTTTTAGCAAGATTGTATTTGCAAAATACTTAAATGTACTATAATTTAATAAAAGCACGATACTGCAAATCGGTCAAATAGTTTTCTGTTAAAGTCAAAAACGGTAAAGTTTTTTTTTAAATTATTGTCCAAAGTTTTTTGCCAAGCCAATCTTGCAAAAAATATTTGGCTAGTTTAATCGATTTGAATTTCTAGGTCGAGTGGTATAGGTACAGCTAAATTATTTCCTGGAAAACTTACGTTAAAGCCAAAAACACAGAATTTTACTGGTAATAATGTTTGACATTTTCGTTCAATTTTGACAACTAGTTTGGATAATCATTTACTAAACAAAATTTATCAGAAAAATAGTGGTTTTTGATTGGTCTATTTTCTATTGAGGAAAATAGTCGGGGGTAATATCCCAAGTGCATTTAATTTTTCCGAAAAAATTCATGAAAACGAGTTTTTGTACAAGTAGTTTGTTTTAACAAATAGCATGAGCAAGAGTGTTTTTTAAAAATACAAGTCGAGGACAAGGAATTTTCCGCTTTTGCGAATGCTATTTGTTAAAACAGATTACTTAGAAACGAGTACTACAAGTTTTTCCACAGGAAATTAGATGCACGAGGGATATTTGGTAAGATTATTTCCCGAGTTAAATAAACATTTAATTTTAATACAACATTTTTTTTATTAAAACCAAAGAACCACTAATTAATAAAAATAATATAACTTGCAACTTGTCAAACTAGCATAAAATATTTACGATTTTTTCCGGAAAAACTGCTAACAGCTAAGTTGACAGCTGATAAGTAATTTTTGCTCTTAAAATTTATATTTAACATACCAATGCTTGATAGCGATTGCTCAAAATTATTAGGAAGAGAATAATCAAGAGTAAAGTATTTTATCTTAAAAATAAAACAAAATTAGTTTTTGTATAGAATTAAATTTTTTGTTTGTCAAGTTAAAGTTAAAGTATTTTTTGGTTATTTTTTACATGTTATACATAAGAACTTTAAAACCAAGGAGCGATTTTAAAATCCTGATTTTTGCTCCCTTTTGCCAAAAATATTTTAGTTTTATTATTTAAACTTTAAAATTGACAAAATATATTTTTTAATGCTCTAAATTTTAATGATGCTGATTTAGAATTCAGAAATTTTTGGTCACTTGTCTTTTGTAACACCTATTTTGGGACACACTCTATTTACCGTTAAATTCTCCAAGTTAATTTCTATATTTATCCATTTTTCTTTACCGCAAAATCATATTTTGAAAACATGACAGGCTACAAACAATACGACAATTCATCTAATGTCGGTTATCTTTTAAAATGACTTTACAGCACCAATATAATGTCATAAATTATTCTGTTATGTTCAAAAAACCAAAAATTACTAGGGAACTGTAAAATTCTCAGTACGATCAGCCATAAAGGCAGTAAAAGTTATAATTATTTACAACTGGAACAAATTTTTGCTTACCATAAACCGCGAAATAGAGAAGAATGGCTTCTATAATAAAGAAATAAACATTAGTGTTTGGTTTGAAAACTCGAGGTTCTAGTTATAGAGAATAATTATTTGAATTTTTTTTTTAATCTTTATGACATCTCACGAAGGCTTATGCCTAAATACCAGTGTACCGTGAGTGCCGGGTTACTGGATGTTTAACCCAATATTGTCGTGTTCCGTCAACGTTATCCAAGCACTGAAACATGCAGTTGCATTTCACAGCACCTTTTAGACAACGCGGTAGTGCCACCACGGACGTTATTTTTAAATAACTACTACCTAGAAATGGCAGAATACTACACAGTGGTTTGCCATTGCCAACTGTGAGGTGACGAGCTATTAAAAATCCGATGTCCGACTCCGAGATTCGAACCCGGATCGCTGCGGTAAGAGGCTGACACGCTAGCCACTACACCACTGCTCGCCACAATGGAATGGAACAAAAATGCTAATATTACTAGAAAATCTTTACAACCATTTATTTAGAGTTAACGTATGCAAGGAATATACAAAACATTTTTGTAATACCAAATATAATTTTATTTTAAAATTATTATGGTAGGTTTCTGACTTTTATTGCATGATATGTATGTTAGACAGAAATACTTACTAATGTAAACGGTCAAAAATTAATCTCTGATAGATTTTTTTATTGTTTACATTAGTCAAAATTTCTGTATGACATAGTATGACACACAGTATGACATAAATATGTCATACTGTAATAAATGTCAGATGTAAACCTACCATTAGGGCACCCCGCACATGGGTCGGTGAAACAGCGATGCGACTGAGATTCTACAAGCTTTCGACAGCATGTACGCATATATTCGTGTTTAAAGTGGCGACAACCGTACAGAGACGAGCATAGGTTTAATGGTAATTTTTGTACTATATTTTCAGCCAATGAAATTATAATATATCCATTGGAGGGCCCTGATGTTCCCCGAACCCGACCACGACGGGGCAAAACTACCCCTTTGGATTATCCGACCGGGTCAAAGAGTGCCTTAATAGTGTCCTCTAAGACAAGTTCTCAAAAGCCTATATCCTACTGACCTCCTACCATTATTTTACCGACAAAAAATAATATTTTTTTTGCCTGACAGGTTAACTTTTTCTGCTATTTCATTCCAAGCTCTTTCTGTGTAATCTTTTCGCAAATATTCTTGTAAAATATAATTATAAAGTACAGGACGTCTTTTAACTTTTCCACAAATCCAGTATTAATGTTTGGTCCAAAAATTTCTAAACATAACACTTATTTTCCTGTGTAACAATCAGACACAATCACAACATACATCACACACTGAAACAAAATACAAAACTCTTCTTTATTGTATTTGCTTACTAAAGAAGGAGGATTGCTGAGATATGCATACGTGCTGTCGAAGGCTCTAAAAATCGCCATCGCCTCGTTGTTTTACCGACCCATGTTGCAAATTTGATTCTTCTATTTATTTTAACTTTAAACACAAGTTTGCAAGTTATGCAGTTTTAAAAGTGTTTTGTAAATAACTAAAGAATACAATTTTTTTACGTAATATACAGGGTGTCCGTTAATTAATTATACACCGAGAAACCACAAATTTCTTATGCCAAAATATTAAAATTTAACTAAACATGCACATTTTTAAAAGTTTTTAATAAGGAAGTTACTGGATGTTAAAGTGAAAAAATAGTAATTTATGTAACAAGTCCCCTAACTAATATTTTTTTACAAATGGGAAGTTAAGGTGCAAAGACAAAGAAATCAGGTTACTTTCTTACTGGTAGATATATATAGATAGATATTTGAGTAATTGGTGCGTCAGCAAGCAAGGCCATTTAGCACCACTTAGTAAGTTGTGTGTGATACATTATAGTTTAGGTAACATAGTGTAATTTATAATATTCTGACTGTTATTAATATTCGCGTGTAAGCAGTATTTCAGATCGTCTGTCTTTAGGTTGTTCAAAACCCTGTGTTGTGCATAATTGGGGCATTTAATTAAAAGGTGTTTAACAGTCAATAGAGTTTGTAGGTTTTACAATTAATTAATTCATAAAAAATGTTATTATGATGCCATCTTTAGCCTTATTTTTAAAAGGCTTGTGACATAACTCAGTTAAATGCGGTTGGCATCATAAATTTTCTTAACTTTTTTTACTTATTTTCTCCTTTAGTCATTCACTACAATACAATACACTACACTTTACCACTTGCGACACAAAACTATAGTGTACCTAAATTAATCTTTATGGTAACGATTTAAAAAAAACAGCCTTTTTTAACATTCGTGGAAAAAAAATGGCCTATAATTTTATCGCCGTTTTTATTTTTAACGCACATAGCAATTTTTTATTGTAAAATAATATTCCCAATCGCCAGGCAGTCGGTTGTGTCCCTCAAATCATTCTTGCATAAAAGAAAAATGGCAGCAAGAAAATCTTCACGCAAGGATTTTTTTAAATTGTAAAGACCTCTGTAAATTCTACCTCGTTGAAATAGATTTCGTCAATAAGCAATGAGTGCTGGTCTAGAGTAAAGAAGCGTAAATTATTGACCTTGCCAAGATACTTATTGGCTTTAGACATTTACAACACGCTGTAAATCTGTTCTTTCTATGCTTTAAAATCGACTTTTATAAAAGAACTAAGTGTCATCACGGAAACCCAAAAAGTAATTGCTTTAACGGTTTGATTTGGTTTACGACGGTGCAACCCGTTTTGCTACCATTTGGTTTGGATGTTACAAAGGGTATTCTGTCTAATTTTTGGTACCATGTGTTAGATATTTAAAAATGTGGTTCTAAAAAATGATCGAAAACAGTTTTTGTTTTCACTAATACTGCTAATTTTTAATAACAATAAATAAACACATTTTATTGTTTATCAGTCTAACTTATGGGTAATAAATTTAAAAAAAAGGTTTTAATTACTTATTTATTTATTTTAATTTAAGAAAGTGTTCCAGGCCTAAGAAGAAACAAAAACTAGTAGGTACTTCCTGGTCAAAATTTTAATTTAACTATTTTTCACCCTATTTTAGTTAAGAGGTACTGAAAATAGTTATTTTTAATTAATTAAGTCTAATTAAAGCTTTTTATTTTATTTCAAAATCATATAATTTATGAAAATGCTCTTAGCAGCGATTTTCAATTGTGACCACACTAATTAAACCGGGGCTGAATACTAAAAAGGTTTACGGTCTGTAATTTTTGCAGGGAAAATATCGATTGGAAAATCCGACTTTAACAATAATCAAAAACAATAAAAGCCATTTAATTTGGGCTGTAAATCTTTTTCCGAAACAGCAAAAGCAATAGGGGTAAATTGTTTTTGGAATTAAAAACTTTTAAAGTTTTATTTTGTGGTTTTTAATGAACTAAAACGAGTAAAATATGTTGAGACCTTTAAAGTTAAATTAACATATTTTAACAGTATTTTTTTACGTAAAAATACACTACTTTTTATGGTTTAATTTATAGAATATGCTAAACAATATATAAATTTACTAATTAAACAACTTAATTGCATTAAACTTATAATATTATACAGGGTGTTTTACAATTGTGTTTTTATATAATAACTTTTATACCAATTTAGATATTTTGAAAAAAATGAGGGGCGCCTCCTCTGCATCAAAAGACATTTTTTGGCATGCAAAGAAAAAAATAACTAGTGTCGTTCACAAGGGGTTTACGATAAATATTTTTTAAGAAAAAAATGGTACGCCACTGCATTTTTATATTTTTTTATAATGCCCATGAAGTTTTAAACAAATTTAATTTTTTAACTTTTTTTTATTTAATGCACGGTTTTCGCGTAAATAAATAAAAACCATTTCTCGGCATGGTCAAGTTCCTATGAATATAAATAATAAATGCCGAAGGTAATTTTTCATTGTAGAATTTGATATTATCCATACGAAATCCTTTATGCAGTGTCAAAAGTAAAACATTTAACACTTCTTTTCCCTGTATCACCCAATCCAAGTCAACAGAATATAATTCCCCACTATTAATACCGAAATCCCTTTTAAAATTTACAATTAAAAAACAATTCCAACTCTTTCGCGCTAGCCGGCTCCAAAAAGAGATTTACAGCCCACATCGAATGGCTTTTATTGTTTTTGATTATTGTTAAAGTCGGATTAGAAAATCGGAAATTTTACTGTGAAAATTACGGTCCATAAACCTTTTACAATTCAGCTCGGGTTTAATTAGCAGTGGTGAAAATAAGGAAAAGCTGCCGGGCCTATTTTCGGAAATTATTTCCTTCTGAAAACGAAGCGGCTTTAACGGGAAATGCTTATAAATAAATTAGTTCTTATTTTCTTGGTGATGTCTTTATATTGTTGCAAGATTTAATTAGTATTATAACTGTAGTTTTATTATTTTTATTTTGATGCATGCTAACAAGTCAAAAGTGTTTTTGATTCTCTTAAATATTGGGTCCCCTATTAATTTTAAAACAATATTGTATAAGACAATTTTGAAGTCAATGAACTCACACATTAAATTTTGTTATTTTCTAATATGCCAATTAAGAATGATTTCAGAAAAACTATTTATAAAATCGTTGAATACCTGATTATTACATACCGTAATGAATCCACCAGTAATTCTTGTAATTGTCTTTCAATTTGGCACTGGGCATTGTACATTCTATTAGTAATTTATTCTTAATAATTCATTACTGGAAGATTCATTACACCAGGCGCGGCGGGTTTTGAGTTTGCATATGGGTGCCGTCACCAAGTAACAAGAAAAACATTTTTGAAGAGCAAAAAAGGTCCTCACACTTACATCAAACACTTTTGAAGGAAAAAAACTTAAAATGTTAATTTCTCATATGGGTGCATCGCACCCATACTTTTTACTTCTTTGGGTGCATTTGCCCCCGTGCACCCACGTACTTGCCGCCACTGCATTACACTATGTATCAGGTATGCAACGATTGTACAATTTTTTTAAAATAACTTTTAATTGGTGTATGGAAAATAACAAAATTTAGTATGTAAGCTCATCATATACATATCTTTTAAATAGTCTTATACAATTTTATTATTAAATCATTAGGAGAGCCAATATTAAAAGGTATTAACATGTAATTTCTTATGGTCAGTCTGGCTATGCACCACCCGGTATAACATTTATATGGGCAATATTTTTATTTGAAAAAAACATGTTAAAAACCTAATTACATTAGCCATGCTTTAACCAGTGCCACTATAAACAAGTAAACAATTGGAAGAGTCCAATGACTTTTATCACGATTTTCCCTTACAGTGTGTTGTTCTGGGGTTAAAATCGCTCATACCGAGATTCGGAAAAAATAATTTTAGCTGTATTAAATTAATTTGGTAAAAAATTATTTTTCTCCTTATAGAAGCCCTTTAAAATAGTGACAATAACAATTAAATTTCCGTTTGTGTAGGAAAATTTAAAGATAAATATTATTAAAAATATGACTTAATTCATTCAAGTACTTCTGACATAGCTACTGATACCTTTATATTAAAAATGAATCCCAACAATAAATTTAAGAATTAAGCTACAAAACTAGAAGTGGGTGTACAGTACCAATCTAAATGCGTTTTAAATTAGTTTAAATAAAATTAAGATATATTCGAGAAATATTTACGTTCTCGATTTTGTGGGAAGCATGTAGGATGTAAACTTTGTAATCTCGTTCTGCCTTAAGTTAAATTGGCAAGTGATGTCTTGGTTGTCGTTTTTTAAACGCTTAAGGTAAAGAACGCTTATTATAATCAAATTAACTGAATATACAGGACGTTATGGAAATATTGTCCGTTACTTAAAAAGTTGATTCCTTGCATTATTCTAAAAAAAAGGTTCCAAAATTAGCCGTTTCGGATAAAAAACCTCAAACTTATTTCTTTTTAGTTATTAAATCAATTAATTTTGCACCTTAATTATTTCAAATTATATGCCTAACAGCGTAAAATGAATTAATAAATCATTGAAGATATGTTCATGATTTATTTAATGGATGGTATTTATTTGGGTACACGCCAAAAATTAAATTAAAAGTACTAAAAAACCAAAAAATGTAAACAAGTAAAACGATGATTAAAAATCGACGTTTCGGTGGCAAATCTGCCACCGTTGTCAAGACAAATTGAATAAAAATAAAAATTTACCATTATTAAGGTTTTAAAATTTAAAATTTATATCTTTTTTAGGATATTCTGAAATCTTTCACATTAAATGTCAAATATGTTTGTTTGGTTATAGTGTCATAGTGACATCTGGTTGTTGGTGTATTTATTGTTTATATTACAAAAAGGTGAATAGCTAGTTCATTTTTAGTCTTTCTGAAGATACTTCAGTATCAAGCAAAGGCATCCAAGTTCTATTTAAATTAATTGAAATTAATGCTACAAAATTATCTTTATTTAATAATATATACGCACTTTCTTTGATTTTGCGTTTTTTAGAACAAGTTTCCTTTGCTAAAATGCTCGAAGCATCCCAGTTTATTTTATGATTGTTATCAAATGCGTGTTTGCAGATTGTGCGAATATTAAATTTATGTCCTATCCGTTGAATTTTATTTGATAGTCCGGGAATGTATGGTAAAAATAAATTTGTAATAGGTCTATTCGAGGAAACAATTATTTATAAAATCAAGAGGATAATTATTTTGAATTAAAATATTTTTTAAATATTCTTTTTAATATTTATATTTTGATTAGAACTAATGACTTTAATTCTATCAAGTAGACTTTTTAACCATTATTGGGTGATTGGAAATAAAATTTAAGTATCTATTTGTATGTGTAGGCTTTTTGTAGATTTTTCTTTCAAAATTGTTTAAATCTTTTTTATTAAAATGTTAAGAAATGGTAGTTGTGAGTTGTTTTCTTCTTCTAAAGTAAACTTAATAGTTGGTTCTTGTGTATTAACACGTTAAGGAAGACTAAAATGTAACTAGCTATTCACCTTTTTGTAATATAAACAATAAATACACCAACAACCAGATATCTATGTCACTATGACACTATAACCAAACAAACATATTTGACATTTAATGTCAAAGATTTCAGAATATCCTAAAAAAGATATAAATTTTAAATTCTAAAACCTTAATAATACTTAATTTTTATTTTATTCAATTTGTCTTGACAACGAAACGTCGATTTTTAATCATATTTTTACTTGTTTTAATTTTTTTGTTTTTTTAGTACTTTTAATTTAATTTTTGGCGTGTACCCAAATAAATACCATCTTTTAATAAATCATATTTAATAACTATTTATTTATAAAAAATATTTTTCTTGCTTACTAAATCCGATTTTCTGAAGAAAATCAGACAAAAAAATCCCTTACACAATGTCGTGTCGGTAGGCAAAAAATAAATACCTACGTCAGGAAAAAAATTGTTTGACAGTTTCTTGCATACATTAATGCATTACTGTATCGGTGCGTGCATTTTGATAAGAAAGAGATGTACGCGAGTATCCAAATATGGGTGTATTGCTAATCTAAAAAAGCTTGACGCATTTACGAAGAACGATTTCCTCATCGAACGCTAACAGCTAGAAGAACATAGAAGACTTCCAAAAGACTTCAGAGTTTTGTGATTACCAATACTTTGAACTGTAGCTTTAAGTAATTTAAGAATGTTGTTTTTTGGTGCATCGCATCTTTTAAAATAAATTACTGATAATCGTGAATATTGGTGGTGTGTATTGCCACGTATTGGTTAGTAAGTCATGTCATTTATTTTTGAGTAAATGTAAGTAATGTTCTAAAAGCGTTATTAAATAAAAATATATAACAGTTCGATGAATCAGTTGCTATCCTCGTGCGCTCGTATTCCTGTTGTGTTGCAACGTTGCCAAATATTTGGGAAAATGTAATTATTTACGATTGAATTTTCTTAAAAACGATTCACTTTCGAACATTATAAACTTTCTTGCTTAGACTAATGCAAGAAATCACCTTTTAAAGTTACGAACATAATTTCCCTAATACCCTGTATACACGATGTTTCCAAATTTTTGCATAAGTGAAATATTAATGTGCAGGGTGTCTCAAAATGGTGAGGAAATACCACACAATCCTGAAGCTAAAATATGACGAACTAATTTAACTTACCTTAGTCCAAAAGTGGATAATTTGGTGTTAAAAATACAATCTATTTGTAGTAAATTTTTATTTTTATATTTGAATGAGTGTATTGTCGCAATTATTGGCTAAAGTAGGTTTGTATAGGTAAACATTTAGACTCTGCTCTCAATTGAAGGGTTTTTTTCAAAAACAATCAATGTCAAGTTTGCAATAAGGTTAAGATATTAAAATAAATACCTAACTAGGGATAAAAGAACGAACAAAGTGGGAAGTTCGGGGTTTATTTAGTTGGACCGTATAAGAATGCATACGCGTTGCACCACGATGGGCAAGAGAGTAAGTAAAGAATCATTAGTGAGACGAATAGCTTCTCTTTGAATGGAATCAAGAATGCTGAGGGTTGTGGAGGACGCCATGCCCCAGATATGAGAACAATATTTCCCAGGGAGGTCGGATTTGGGACACATATAAACTTTATAAATTAGAAGGAAAAAATACTTTTTGGCTCGAAAGAGATTGAAGCTGCCGTGGCTATAGATACAATGTGTTTATACCTGTTAAGGTTACTTTCAAATGTGATGCCTACAAGATTGAGGATATCTATGCTCTGTAAAAATTGACCGCTCATAAGTAGAGGATGAGTATTTGATGACTCTTTTCGCGACATAAAACATAATTGTGTTTTGGATGCATTAAAATGGACGAGATTTTTGGCGCCCCATTTCAATATTAAATTAAGATCATGCGAAAGAGATATCTGCATCGCTTTGCGTTTGTCTTCCAAATCAGGTTTAGTGATTGGTTTAGGAACCTGAATACTGGAGTGAAGGGTACTATCGTCGGCGAAACTATAAATGGAATTAGTTGTGGACGAGAGAAGGTCGTTGATGTGAAGAAGAAACAATGTTGGTGCCAGAACTGCGCCCTGAGGCACTCCAGCATTTACTTGGTAAAGGCTTGAAGAATGGCCGTCCACAATAACTAATATACGTCGATCAGTGCGTGGTGGCATGCATTCATTTACCTTGGGATGTGCAGGGTAAAATATAGTAACTAATTCATGATCTGAGCGACCTAGGGGAGCTGTGACAGATGTTTGATAGAGTTCGGGGTTAGTGGTAAGAAAGAGATCTAGGGGATTTGAACTATGATTTGGGACTCTAGGAAAGTAGGTGGGTTCCATAATAAGGTTGGTAAGAGAGTTACTGACTGCGCAGATTTCGGCTGCTCTGCCTTGGGGGTCAGTTTTTAAAGAGCCCAGCCAATCCTGATTACTTCAGCCGATGGGAACTGAGAAATTATGCTATCGATCGGGCCTACCCGATTCAAGATTGGAAACTCGAGCACAAGCTTGATCGTTGCGGACGTAAGCACATACGCCACCATGTGGGCGAAAAGACGAAATAAGTTCGTAGCCTGGGAAGGAAGAGATGGTGGCGGGCTGAAGATTTAGAACTTATTTGAGTTTTCGTTAGAAACAGTATGTGGGATGACTGAAGGTGATGGTGAACGGAGTTTATATTGGTGGTAAGCCCACATATATTTGCAAAAGAAATTAAATTTCTCGATGAAGGCCTCCCGGATGCACCACTCGCCCGTGTTTTACCTCCGGAACATTTTACTTCCTGGTGTGCCGCCATCATTTGTACATAGTTTGAGAAGTAAAAAGGAAAAAAGAAAAAAAAAAGAAGGAAGAAGACTCACACACCCAGAACCCAAAACATCCGTTAAAAATTTACGGGTCCTTTAAAGGGTAAGTGGGGTGGTACCTCCTTAAACGAGGAAAGCTTACACCTACTAATGACCAACTCTATATATTTTTTGTAACACTTTCGTAAATATAGCTGTGTTTTACGCTTTTAAAGATATATTTGAAGGTTCTATAAGCATCAGTTTTTTTGTTTAATGGAAAAAAAACTTGACAATGGCACTATGTTAGACATTACATTGGTTGTTTTTGCAAAAACCCCTTCAGTTTTATTGTAAACTTACAGGCGCCACCTACGGTATCTTGCAAAAATAAAAACAACGTACCTATTTTGAGCCATTCTGTAATTAAATTTTTGGATAAAAATCCCTTCCTTTAATATATGTTACTGTAAAAAGTTATACGTAGTACAAGTTGATTTAAACAGCCTTCTTGAAAATATTTGAATTGACAACGGGGTGTTTTATAACAAAAAGTTAATCTTTGGGAGTGTAAATTTATTAGATCCTAATGTCCTTCCATAGTTATGTGGTACAGAGTGATTTAACTTATTTTTTTCAAATCATCTTTATTATAGTTAGGACACAGGTTTATTTAATATTTTCTTCTTAAAATCACTTAGTTATTTTTTTAGATATTTATACCATTTTAAAAGGAACTAAAGTATCTTTAGATAGTAAATTTTTAAGTAACAAAAAATCGGCTTCTTCTTTAGTTTCTAATACTTTTTAAGAAGCAAATAATTTAACTATGAGTTTTGAAGCTTTAGCATATTATCTTTCTTGTAGATAGATCTTTTAAATTATAAAATAATTTATGAATAATTTAATTACAAATATCGAATTTTATGTAAGTCCTTAATTTAAAGCTTAACATCAATTTAAACAGGGAAACTACCGGGCAAATATATTTATAATTCTAAAATTATTTTGATTCAGATTAGCTACTAATTGTAATTTTCTATATCAAACAGAAATAATTGCCAATAAATAATTAAATCAAATTTGATAGTCACTTGTTTGTTGGGTTTCACCAATCCAGTTAATTTTAATTATTGTATCAGTTTTAAACTTTGAATCCAAATATTTAATCTCTGCAAATGGGTTTAACTAAATAGGAAAGCTAAATTTGTAATTTAAAATTATTATTTGATTGGTATGTTACTGGTTTTATTACTTCTGTTTGATTTTAATGTCCATCCTTGGTAATATTATTACTGAAAATGGTTGAGAAAAAGATGACATATACATAAATAACGCTACGAAGAAAATAGTATTTAGAACGTGTGATGAAAATAAGTTTCCCGTAGTCACTGCATGATTTTATAAATACACAAAAGTTTGATTTTTTTTTGATTTGTTAGGTGTGTTTTGTTCGTAATTAATTATTTTATTATTTATTCATTTAATGTGACTTTAACACAGTTATAAAATGCCCTGATATTTTTTAAAATATAACCCTGTAACATACTCTTAGTCGAGTTGTGGCTCCTTTCATCAATATTATTATTTAGTGTAGGGATTGCAATTTTTTTTATATGATTAGGTGTTTTACTGGGAAGAGCCAAATGTTGCATTTTGACCCAAATTTTCGAACACCCTGTGAAATAATTTCATGTCACAATCATTTACCAGTGAAATAAATTTAAAAGCCCTATATTTTCTTGACGTTGCTGTATTTTATTTATATCGGTATCTCTATTCTAAAAGAAAATACAAATATTTAAAGAAAACAATTTAAATTAATGCAAACATATTGGGGAAACTTAAGATTTGGATGGTCATATTTCCGAAACTAATAAAAAAGTATATCAAATCAGTATTTTTTTAAAGGTCTGTAAAAGATCTTTTTACTGGTGATATAATAAACAGGGTTTTTTAAATAACACTTTTTCTCATACTTGGTATATCTTGCGATAACAATAATATGATTACTGATTTTAAAACCACGAAACTAACTTAACAAACCTATATTTGTATAGAAATCTTAAAAAAGGTATAAAAGTATAACTACACCAAATTTTCATTGTCTTCTTTAAAAATTTGTGTTTCCTTAAAAAAACAAATATAAATAAGGAAAAGGCATGTTAAGAAAAGATAAGGTTTTAAATCCAATAATTTGATAAAAATTGTGACGTTAATTTATTTCATGGGCTCTTTGAAAATTTGTGTCAAAATGCAACATTTGGCTATTTCCTGTCCACCTAATACTCCAAAAACTTTTTGCAATACCAATATTAAATAAAAATCTTAATGGAAGATGCTACCACTGGACGAAAAAATAGTCGATAAAAAAAAAACAAAAAGTTTTTCAAGATTGAATTTTAGCAAAATTTTCTCTGTCCGTTTTTATTGTCCATGTGTATTTTGAACATCCTATTTAACTTTAGGACCATAGTTTAGCAAAATAAAAGAAACAATTAAGGAATGTTCATTTAAAAATGGACAAGTCTACATTTTCTTTAAAATCGTGTTATGTCAATTTTGAAATCTCTTATTAGTTTCATATATTTAGATCTTTAAATCGTTTTAAAATAATAATTGAAAGATTAATATTAAAATATAAAAATTGATCAAACAAGACATGTCCAAAGTGCTTGCTCCATAAAAATAACTTTTGTATTAACTTTTGACATGTACTAATTATTACAACGATTGAACAGAAGCCAACCGAACTACACTTAATTAAGGGCGCCAGGAGAGGAGTAAAAGGGGATGTACCTGCACCCCTGTCGTATTGACACTACACTACTATTTCCAAGTTATTATTTTTAATATATGAAACTAAAAATCCATGCGAGTTAAATTTAACAGTACCATAAGTATATTTTTTAGGTGAATGGTTTTCTTCCTCTTCAATTTTTTTTACGTTTTAAATGAGATGAATTGTGTGTAGACGCAAATGCACCCCTCTAAAACTTATCCTGTCGGTGCCCATGCACTTGACTTAAAGCAGGGAGTTTACCTGTTGACTTTTTTGTTTCCAGGGCTACGTATCCTCAAAGCTTGACAGTAGAACAAACTTAATTAATTCACAAATTCTTAAGTACTTGGAAAAACACAAAATTTTGCACGACAGGCAGTATGGATTTCGCCACAAAAGATCTACAGCAGATCTTCTTTCCTTCGTATCACACTGTTGGAATAAGTCTCTTGAGTTTCTAGGTGAGTCCCAGATCGTTGCTCTTGATATATCCAAAGCTTTTGACCAGGTCTGGCATGCCGCACTTCTTAATAAACTTCCCTCCTATGGTCTTTCAACTAAACTCTGTACTTGGCTCTCTAGTTATCTATCTGATCGACGTATATCAGTTATTGTGGACGGCCATTCTTCAGGCTTTCACCAAGTAAATGCTGGAGTCCCTCAGGGCTCAGTTCTGGCACCAACATTGTTTCTTCTTCACATCAACGACCTTCTCTCGTCCACAACTAATTCCATTCATAGTTTCGCCGACGATAGTATCCTTCACTCCAGTTTTCAGGTTCCTAAACCCATCACTAAACCTGACTTGGAAAATAAACGCAGAGCGATGCAGATATCTCTTTCTCAGGATCTTAATTTAATATTGGATTGGGGCGCCAAAAATCTCGTCCATTTTAATGCATCCAAAACACAGTCATGTTTCTTGTCGCGAAAAGAGTCATCAAATACTCATCCTCTACTTATGAGCGGCCAAGTTCTACAGAGCAAAGACACCTTCAATCTCGTGGGCGTCACATTTGAAAGTAACCTTAACTGGCATAAACACATTGTATCTATAGCCACGGCAGCTTCAAAAAGCTTGGATTTCTCTTTCGAGCTAAAAAGTATTTTTCCGCTTCTAATTTATACACTTTATATGTTTCCCAAATCCGACCTCCCTTGGAATATTGTTCTCATATCTGGGGCATGGCGTCCCCAACAACCCTGAGCATTCTTGATTCTATTCAAAGAAGAGCTATTCGTCTCATTAATGATCCTTCACTTACAGAAAGGCTCGTGGTTCCGCGCGTATGCATCCCTATACGGTCCAACTGGACAGGCCCCGAACTTCTCACTTTGTTCGTTCTTTTATCCCTAGAGTTTCTAGATTGTGGAACCTGCTGCCCGCGGAGGTCTTTCCTTCCCCCAAATCTTCAAGTATTTAAGTCCCGTGTCAACAAACTCCCTCTTACCTCGCTTAAGACACCCACGGTACGTTAGTATTTAGGCTTTTAGCCTTCGTGGTTTGTCCAAAGATAAAAAAAAAAAAAACTTACATATAATATCTACATAATTGATCAGATTTTGAGGATATAAAGTGTACTATAAGTCACTAGTGAGCTAAAGTAGGTACCCTTTAGCTCACTAGTGAATTATAGACAATACAAAATTTTGTTGCTGGTGTTGACAATGACAAGTAACAAATAATGGATGACGTTTTCAAATTATTTTCGATATTAAAAACGATTTATACGAAAGTGTTGGATAAAATTTTGTATTAGACACGTGAGTTATTACATATAAGTCACTTAAGAAAATTACCTCTCTCGCCCTTCGGGCTCGAGAGTTAAACTTTTCTTGCGTGACTTATATGTAATATAACTCACTTATCTAATAAATAACTATTAATGGCCGATAAAAAAAATACGTGTCTCTTATTTTTTGAAGGACAACAACTTATGGCAGTTTCATAAAAATCGGCGGTGGACACCTAGGATACTTTCCTAGTAGATTAAGGGTTATAATTTAACTCATTTAGAATTTCAGTTTTCAGAATTTTGATGTCAAAAGCTTTTTACGTTTTTCTTAAAATATTTTTGTGACTGAGTATTCCTCTTTAAATAAAGACTTCTTAAATGTAATTCAATTCAAAATGAAATCATATTTAACTTAAGATGAAAAAAACGTATGTTATTTATTACAAGGAAAAAAATTCTAGATTTTAGCTCAACGTTGTGTTCTCTTCGTACGCAAAGCAAAGGAAGACAAAAACCGGGAGCTAAAATCTCAAATTTTTCGTGTATAATACACTATTTTAATTCGTGAAGGGAAAAATGACGACTTAATGTTGAAAAAACATGGTAATAAAATGTATTTCTTATTATTAGTCCAAGAGTCCGTGATGTTATTTAGTAAAAGCTGAAAGTTTCTTAGCGCATGGTCCCAACATAGGTATAAGCAATGGGAAAGTATGCGGTTAACTTTCCTTATTTTGTAAAAGTTAAATTTTATTGTATTATGTAACATGGGTACCTATTGGAAGATATTTCCTTAGTCGCAAAACGGTTTCAACCCCTTCGCAGACAAACGTTTTTGGGGTGCCCCGTTGGTCTGAGATAGTCCAATATTTCTGGTATTTAACAAGATATGACAAAATGTCTTATATAGGAGTTGTAGGATTTCCAATGAGGCCTGTCCTTAAAGTATTTTAATGTAATGTCTCAAAAAGAAGCTATTCCGGGGTAAGGTTATAAATAAAGAAAATGTTTTTTTTGGACACCCTCTATACATAGGAATATTTTATGGACAGGTCTCTTTAAAAGCTATAAAACTCTAATATACGATTTTTTTATCATATCTTGTAAAAAACAAAAACTTTCTCAGACCATTGGCCCATCCAAAAATGTGTGTCTGTCAAGGGGTTGGAATTGTCAAAACTGTCCAGCGACTGAGGAGATGATTGTTTTAGAGGTGGTTAATGTTTCATCATACCTTGTTGTTTTCTTTTTATACCGTCTAAACCAAGAGACACAAAAAAATTACGTCACTGAAGTAAGTCTAACAGAAATCGATAGTAATCAAACAAATGTCAACAACTGTAGTAACAATTTTTCAATATTTAAGATATTGCAAATATTTTTTGTTAATTTTTATGTATAAGTTGTTAATAGCAAAATTAGTTTAGTACCTATGTTTCGAACTAACCGACTATTCAAACCTATTTTGCCGTACTGTGAACCTGTGCTTAACCTGCAACGTTATAAACGCAAATTATTCGTGCATTGTAAGTTATTCAAAACAATTTTAAATGTTAAGTACTGTTTACTGCACTGCACTACTGGTACCTGCCAAAGCCACTATGAGCCTAACTTCTTTCTAACCAGAAATATACTTCATAGTCTCCCATCGCTTTTCATATGTTGGGAGCATGCGCTGAAAAACTTTTAATTTCAATTCAGTATTTAGAAAATAACGAAGGTTAAAATTTTAACTAGTAGGTTGTTGTATGTAAAACGACAATTAGACCTGCGTTGCTATGAAAACCCTTAAATTCATTATTAAATATTTTTCAAAGTAATTCAGTGATTTGACGGATTTGTATTTGTAAACAAAATATTTTTAAATTAAGTATCTAACCTTATTTACGTGTATGTATACCTGGGTAAAAAGTACTTTCATTTTTCCCGAAAAAAAGTTATTTTATAAAAAGTCACATTTTAGTACCTCTTAACAGACATTAAATGATAATATTCTTTCCGTCACGAAAAAAAAACATTATACCCCTATAAAATGCCAAAATATACCTTCTTTTAATTTTATGAAGTTATCTGAGATGTAAAATTCTGCTTTTAATCAATGTAAACAAACTGAAACTAAAAACAACTTAAGACGAACATTTTCAAGCATCTTTATAATTAAAAACTGATTAATTGTTTAGTTTGCCTTTGATGAAAGGCTGTAATTTGCGTTTTTATTGAGGAGAATGTAATCAATTAAAAATGTTAAAATCGGCTAGGGAAAAAGTTAACGACTTGTTCTTTTTTACATAAAAATTAAGATGAAATGAAAACCTGAATAGGGTCATCCAAATTAATTGTCCGCGTTTAGTAACTGTATTTAGTCAAAAGAAAAATTAAATTTAAAGCTAAATATTAAAAACATTTTTTGAGACCCAGTTTCATAGTTCATTTTCATTCATCTTTTTCTATTTTATTTAATAGAGAAATTAGATAAATATCTTAAACGTCGTATTTTTCAGCGCTGAATTAAAATCGTTTTTTAGGCCATGACTACATCTATAACAGAGTATTTAAACTTAAGAAAAAATGCATAAGTTAAACTTTTAAGGTTTTTGTCAGTTTTTACAATATTTGGTTATATCGGAGATTGTACTCTATGAAAATAAAGTTTAAATTTCAACGAACAAAAAGACCACCGGCTTTTTAAAAATGCCGATATTTTGGCCCGTGAATTTTTGATGGTAAATAAGGGTACTTTTTTAATATTAAGTCAAAATAATGTAATTTTTTTAATTTTAAACCAGAAAAAACTACCGTGTATTTGGGACATGCGTTTTACCAAAATTTGTGGAAATAATTTATTTTTTGTAAAAGAGAATAAACAAAAACTTGATAAAACCGAAGTTTTAGATATTTTATTGTCTTCAACTTTGCCATTTTTCTTTTTTCATAGGAAAATCAAGAAAAACCGTATTTTACACTTAACCCCTCCCCTTTCCCTAATGAATCGCAGGTAATTTATTTTTCCTTAATTTTTGTTATATTTTTCGTCTTTCTCAATATGTTTTATCCTTCTATATTTTTGTTTTACTTTTTACCTCTCTCAAAGGCTTTAGCACTGGTCCATCTATCTTCATACAACTAATAAAATTGGCTTTCTAGAGTTGCCAATTAATATTTTAAAAACATGCTAACATTTACGAATGGAATTTAAATAAAACCAAAATTCACACGGCCGACAAATGTGTTATTGTTAAAAACGCACAAAATAGGTTTGTTACCTACACCAGCTGATTACCGTTAATAATGAATACAAAGAAAGGAAATGTACCGGCGATGTTAAATCACAAATTTAATGAGAAAATATAATCATAACCCTTCTTTTATCATTGCTAAAGTGGGTTAACAGTAGCGATGATGGGATTTGGTTTTATATGAAAATGTATTTATAATTTATTTCATCCAACACTTACATACAGGGTGTCCAGGCATATGTGGGCAATCTCTCGAATTCATATAGAACACAAATAAATAATGTGATAAGTTTATATAAAAGTCCCTCTTTACAGAGATGTATGCCCTTAAAAGTCGCCAATGAAAATAGGTTTTTCTTAAATAATTTTTATATTACTTGGTATATTGAAATAATTTTTTATATAATAAATACGTGTTAGGACTCCTTAAAATGGTGTCCTTCTAAAACAATTGCCTTTATTAATTCGCCAGGGGCGGACTAAGCCTAACACAATAGTACTAAATATTTTTATACTCTGTATAATAAAGAAATAAAAATATCAGTTTAAAAGCCCTAACTCTTAGCTAAAAACAGGTACTCTTGTCCGATATCGATAAAGTGGAGCGATTTCTTGAAAAACAACATATCGATTAAATAGGATTGTTTTTAATAATGTTGTTTGTCGGTTCGCCGGTAGGTTCCCTCTTATTTTATGCATTATTTAGCTTTAATTATCAAAGATTATGGGACCCTCCATAATAATGCAACATGATTTTTAAGTTTTGTGAAAATTAAAAAAAATATAGTTTTTTAGTGTCATTTGAAAACAGAATAACCTAATGTTTTTAGTTGTCGCCACTAAACAAAAACTTGGTTTCCTCGAAAACGCTTTAATTTATCGACATATAACACAAATACTTATTTTGTAGCTAAGAATTAAAGCTATCCAAAAAAATTATTAAAATTCTTTTTATACAGGGTGTAAAAATAATTAACACCATTGTTTAAGGGTAAGTCCGACCCTGGCAAACTATAAAGGCAAATATTTTGTAAGGATGTCACTTTAAAGAGTCCTTACTTGTATTTATTATATTAAAAATTATTTCATTATACCAAGTACTATAAAAGAAATTCAAGAAAACCGATTTCCAGCGGCGGTTTTTAAGGGCACTTATCTTTCTCAAGATGGGCTTTAGGAAAAAATGTATAAAAACTTGTCACATTATTTAAACATGTTCTATATACCCTAGAGATTGCTCACATACTATATATGTAATATCCATTATTGATCACATTTTGAGAGTATAAGGTATTCTTTAAATTACTAATAAAATAAAGTGTACTTTAGCTCACCAGGGACTTAAATAAACCCGTAGTTGCGAACAAAATATATAACAACCACATCTTGCTTTATAAAAAATTACAAAATTTCGTTGCTGGTGTTGACAATGACAAGTAGCAAATAATGAATGACGTTTTTAAATTATTTTTGACTTTTATTAAAAACCGTTTTTACAAAAGTGGTGAGAACTTTGTATTTAATGCGTAAGTTATTAGTTATTGCATATAAGTCACTTAAGAAAATTGTCTCTTAAACTTGTCTTGCATGACTTATGTATGTATATAATATGTAGATGTGATATAACTCACTTATTTAATAAATAATTATTTGTTCACACATTTTTACATAGTATGTCGTTATTTTTGCTTGAAATCTGCTAGAAGGTCGATTTAAGAATTGCTAAAAAGTTTTATATAATTTAATCATCCTCTATAGGTACGAGAAAAGTAAGTCTTAATACTTAAAGTGAATTAAGAGATAAAGAAATAGAATGATAAAACTATTTTTATCTATCATTTTATCTTTTGAATGTAGAGAATACTTATTACTAAATTAAATATTTTTTCCGCTAATAGTACCTAAAGCGGAAAGTTGGACTTTCATACAATTGTATAGCAAAACACAGCGAGAAGCAACAAACAAAAAATGGGTATCTCATATAAATTTAAAAACTTTGAATTGATTTTTGCGAACTGAAGATCTGGCAACATCGCCGATATCAACACTGATTTCGGAGTATGGCTTTACCCTGGATCACCAAAATTTGTATACCATCAGATTGGTCCAAAATCCTCTGAGATATTTGAGCATTCCCCAACTTTTTGGACACACTGTATGTTTGCATGTGTAAATATGTATTTTAAACACCATTTTTGCTTAAAGAAAAGCGTAATATAGAAATGTGATCATGTCAAAAGAGCTTAAATAATAAATTCGTAACGCCACTTTCTAAGCAAAATCTATTTGAGCATAATATAATATTCTTCGGAACTACCACAACTAATTCACTATTTATAAACGCCGAAGAGCTTTAAAATCTTAAGGTATATCTGTAGGCTGCTCGGCAATATTGAAGGTCCGAGATATATTGACCAGAAGTATATTGAATTTGGCTACGGTGAATTGCCCCCATAAATTGTTCTGTTCACTTACATTATCTATTTATGTTCATTACGGCATTTCTCTTGACCATACTTTGTCAGTGCCGGCTTGTTGCCTTTATACGAGGTACGTTTCATATAGTGGTACTAAAATATGTTGATTTAATTTTTCTTTCGTTTTTACCACTGTTTATATTATTATTGTGTTTTTAAACAGGTAATATCGCTTATTACCACCATTTATTACCCAGGGCCGTCATAAGGTGCTTTAAATGTGCGTAAATACTATAATTATTAATAGTATTTATTATACAGTGACCACCAAAAAATGTTGAACCATATGAAAACTTTTCTATTTTTGATTTTTCAAAAAATTTATTCTTGATAAAAATCTCTGCATACGCCGAAAGTCACAAAACACTGATCAAAATTTAAATAATCCAGAGCGTATACGAGGCAGATGCAAATTAACGAATATGAGACAATAAAAAACTAAATACCTTTATTTTTGTACTTAGAGAATAATATTATGTTCAAAAACTGTTTAGAATGTAAAGTTATATTAGATTTTAAAATCAGAGCCTACCTATAAAAAATTGAAGGAAAACCTTACTTTTCCAATTTACCCTGTATAGAGATTAGATGAAACTAAATTACTTGTCTTTAATTTTCCTTATTGCCTTAAATTTCAAAAAAATGTCTAAGATTTGTTATTTTTAAAGCATTTAAGTAAATTTAGATTACTTTAAAAAACAAATGTAAATTTTTGCTTTTTGGTGGTTCAATAAGGCATAAATTTAAAAGCCCCTTGAGAATAATGTTCCAGCTCATATTTGCCTTATAAAAACGTCTTTATTTTTTAAAAATTAAATTATTTTTTAATGATATTCCATTAAAATAGTTAAAAATTAAACTTGATTGGAATTATGGTAATAAGGCCACAGTTTATGGAAGTTTAAAAATATATATATTTTTCCGGATTAAGCTAAATAAAAAATAAAAATGTCATAGTAAATTTAAAAATGTAAAAACATTTTTTAGAAGGCAAAAAATGTAAAACATTAATCTAAAGAAGCGTTTAAATTTTAGCCTTTTTAAATCACAAAAAGCAAAAATTACTTTTGTTTTTTAAAATGGCCTAAATGTACCTAAACCCTTTCGCAATAACAAAGTTTTTAATATTTTTTTTTTTTTTTTGAGATTTAAAGGCAATATGGATAATTTACTGCAGTTAATTTGGTTCTATTTAATCGCTATTCGGGATAAGTTGAAAAGTAAGTTTTTTTTATTTTTTAATAAAAGGCCTTTTAAAATGTCACATAACTTTTAATTCTAAACAAGTTTTTAAATAATATTTTTCTTCAAAAATAAAGGTAGTTTTCTCATGGAGCATAATCGTTTATTTGCACCTACTTCGTATATGCTATGACTTATTTAAATTTTGATCAGTGTTTTGTAATTTTTTGTGTATGCGGAGATTTTTTATTAAAAATATATGTTTTTTTAAAATTAAAAACAAAATAATATATTAGGCAACACGCACGAAATACTCATTTCTCTTTACATTCCCATAAATCTCATATGAGATATGGGGATGGGGGGAGGTTGAAGAAAATCTCACCAAATCTCAGGAGAAGAGGCGGGGCGAAAATGTGAAAAAACGCCTCTCGTAATTTATGGACACCCATTTAGCAATACTATATTTCGTCACACTTTAATTTTTGCATCTATCTTCAATTTTAGGCGAAGAACCAATTTTAAAACGGTATTTACCAATCGGTTATGTTGACTTTTAAAGAATTGTTATACGTCAAAGTTGTCACCAATTATTACCGCGGTTATAACTTGGTTGAATGCCTAAAATTATTGTATCTTTTATACAATAGATCTACTATTGAGCGTAATAATGCAAGCACAAGCCCATTGAACCTTATTTAAAAAATCCACTACATATACATCTCGGATACGTAAAGTTTGAAATAATAACAACGTCGCAAAAGCATAAACGGCTGATGAATTGTACAAACTCGTTTCTCAAAAGAATAGTATAAAACATATGCAATTTCCGTAAATTTTAGTTTTAATTCGTAAAATATTGTTAAATTAATGTACATATTTAAGAGTCAAAATAAACGTCACTGAATAAAAATTTAAACATTTTTGAAAGTGTAGGTAACAAACTTTCAACAATTTTCCATTATTCAGTTAAATTTAAAACAAAAATCACATATAGCTAAAGCTATACAAGAAAACTACGTTTAGCACACACCCCGGTATATTTTCTACTTCGCCTCAATTGGCTATACTTTTTCACTCTAAAGGATCTCTACTTATATAAACTACCTTATACCTATCTGGATAACTTGATTTTCTCCAGACAGAGGTTCAATTTCGCCTCAGGAGAGTTCTTTTTTCAGATTTAAATGGAAATAAAGATCGAGATTTAGTTTGATGCTTAAAAGAGAGCTCCCAGTTAAGGCACTAAAGGTTTAACAGACAGAAATAAGAAAATAGTTATTTTTGTACCAAGAGCGTAAAATAGCACTTTTACGCCTGCGGCTTAAAGTTGCTGTGGGCGTAAAAGTGCTTTACGCTAGAGCCGCAAACAATATTTTTAGTACGACTGAAATTAGTTTTCAAACATTCTCTGTAGTTAGGAGAACATTTTCCAGCTTTTAATGTTTTAAATTGTAATCGGTATACGTTAAACATATGTTTAGTTAAATAAATTGTTGTTTAACCAAAAAAAGGCTATAATGGATATTTATTTGCACTAGGGCGTTAAAGTGCTATTTTATGCCCTCATTTATAAATGCGAGCATTTTTAATACTTTTTGCCCTAGGGCGTAAAAGTACAATTTTACGCCCGGTCGTACAAAAAATCCATTTAATATTCCCGGTAATACGAGCTAAATTTATAAGTAAGTACAAAGTTTATTCCGTTAAAGTGAATAATTTCTTTACGCCTGATTTGAAAAACCAGCCCAGGGTAATGAAGATATCTCTTTGATAGAACCTTTATAGTGAATTCAGGTAGTCGCCCTAGTGCTGCTAAGCTCGAATTTTCATATTCACGCAAAAGAGTTCTATTGTCGAGCAATAAATGTGCGTGTTCAATGAATTTGCCCGCACTCTTAGCGATCAATTTTCGTATTCACGGAGCTGATATTACAATCGGGGAATTCGAGCTTTTGAAACTGTTGTTTTTCGCGGTTTCACAGAAGGGAACTGAACGTCCTAACCTAAAAATTATAATATTGTTTTTCTTTTTGTGTGCTAGTCGATTTTTATGTGACATAATTAATATTTTTCACAAAGAAGAACCATGGGTAGTAAATTAGGAGACTAAAAATAAAAAATAAAAGACAAAATAATAAATGGGAGAAAAAGTATATTTGTGAGGTTTAATTTTGTGACAGATTGGAGAGATCAAGTTCAGCTTAAAGCTTAAAGTCATATTCACGTCATACTTTAACCGGGCTCGGTGACAATGGGCAATTTCTCGGTTCGCACTTGCTCTTACAAAAAGCAACCTGGCAGCGAGTTGGTTTGAATTTTAACTGAACTAGTGCAGAGCGAAATTGGAATTGCTCGCTCCAAGTGCCTGTTTCATGAATTTACTATAAGTAATTCTGAATTGGGACACCAATAATCTCAGAGATATATGGAAATAACTCGTAATAATATACGAAATAATCTTTGTTTTCAACAATTTGAAGAAGTTCTTTTTATGTTATTGCCCAGGACCCCCCCACTTACGCGCTTTGATAAGTTCCTATAAGGCACGTGCAACTTGTCAGTGGAGAGGTTAACTGCCAAAAAAGCAGAATATTTTTTTATTATTTCGACAGTAGAAAATTATTCCCATTTGTCTTTAGCCGCGCCACATAGCGCGGACGTGGACGGAATTCTTGTACTTTAAAGGGCTTGGCGAAGGATTCGCCGGTGATTTAGAGCTTGTCTGTTTTTTTGGCGTCAAATGGGTTGGTTAGTTTGGACGGATGTTTTGCGAATTGTTGCAAGTCTGGACGCGGCTTTATGTACATATTACTTACCGACTTCGGTAAAACTCCATGTTGAATGACTAAATATTTTTTTCAGTACGGCATCAACGGTTGGATTTATATCTTATCAAAGAACATCAACGGTACTTGTTTTATAAGAAGACACTTGATTTTCGTGTTATTCACCATGAACCCGGTACAGGGTACGGTCACTTTGATAAGTTTCTGTGAGGCAGACGAAACGCGTCGGCGGAGAGGATCCTGGTGAAAAACATGAAATGCAAGGTATTTTCTTTTAAAAATAAAGGGTATTTCGAATCAAAAATCTGTTTATTTTAATGCCTTGAAATCATAACATGTTCGTGTAAAAAAGTCTACTGATACTTAAACTTTAATAATTATGAACGACCAAGTTCTGCAGAATATAAAATTATTTAAACACGAACACTTGCCATAAAAATAGGAAGCTCTTATTTAAAAAAAATACTTTGACTTTGAAATATCAAAATAAAATTTAAGGTCAAGTCCAAGCTCACCTTAAGATGCCCCATTTAATTCAATTTCTTTTATTTTATTTTTTTATGACATTTAGTTCTTAAGATATTTGACGTTTTAAGTCTGTATAAATGTTTAAATTTTTGTTTTGTTAAAAATATAAGAATATAAAATATCTCATAAAAACATATTAAGCGGTAAAACAAACAGAGTCGTTTTCCCCTTTTATATCTAATTTGCCACTTCCGTTATCAGATATATCCATTCAGGAAATTTCTAGGGGAGAATAATGATTTTAGCAACCCTCACAATATATTCTCTCGGCCATATCAATAAATCCCCAATCTAAATTATGAGAGGAAATAAAGAAAGTCGGTGACAAATAGTAATGCTTTTTCTCATTTTTTTAGAGGATACAACGGGATTTAGCAAAAGTAGGTATACCGGGTGACACTACATGGTTCTAAAATTTGTTTTCTTAGTTTTTACAAAAACTATTTAACATGTGACGGTATAATACGGTGTGCCTACGTAAGTTGACATCATATGGAAAACTTATTTATTATTAATTTTACAAAAAAGTTATTGACATAAAGTTTTGCATGATCCTAAACCTGAAATACAATTATCATATATCAAATTATGTCAGTCATCTACGAAGTTTGGCTAAAAATGTAATTTTTCCACAGGAGTAAATTACCTGTATTTTTCCTAATATCGTAAACTACTGTAAAGAGAAGATGGCTATAATTAGAGGCAATAACTGTAGTTTGACTATACACACACAGAACTATGGATGGTGGAGGGGAGGATAACCATCTGAATGTTTTAAAAAGTGTCCGGACTTAAGGTGGCGCCACAGTAGCCAGAGGAGATTGTTTAACCAATGAGCATGAATTATTAGAGTGAGATACAAAATGAAAAAGGACAGATAGATACAAAATTAAAAAGCAAAGAAATACCAAAATCCCTCCACTGGCTACGGTGGCGCCATCCCAATTTGCTACATTCCGATGGCCACTTTTTCAACTTGTTCGCCATAAAAGATGGTTATCCTCCCCTCCACCATCCATACACAGAACAATGCTAAATTTTTGGTCATCATTTGGACGCTCGCATCGTGGAATTTATAAAGCGGGTATCCATCGAGTACACACGTTAACACGTACGTATAATTTGCCGCTTCATAAATTTAGCCAAGCCAACGTCCAAACTGATGACCAAAAATTTAGCATTGTTCTGGAAGTCTATAGTGAAACTACAATTGTCTTTGTTATAATTAGAAATTACCTTTAAATATGCAATTTTGTTTCTTTCTCCAGAAAAATTGATTTTATTTGTTTTCTGCGAAAATCGAGAAAATTAAAGTTTGTACAAGTGCATATTTTATTCTTCTTGTTTTAATAAGAATAAATTTAAAAAGTTTATTTAAAACTGTCCTTGTATTTATTATCATGAAATGTAGTGCAATTAATAATGTACACTACGAACTTTCAGGCGAGTACGAGAATCCCCTATGTAAAAAGTAAGACAGTTTATGCATGTGTTCCATACTATATTTTTTCTAGGAACATATAAACTTTATAATTTTAATTTCTAAGTCATAGAAATTCATTATAATTAAGTCATAATTTTCTATATTTTTAAATAAATTTATCCTCAAGCTAATTAATTTTAAATTTAATGACACATAAACTAAAAGAACTAATGCGGAATTTATGGCGACATGATCATTTTGTTTTCTTAATGAGCGTTTACTGTGATGATAAAGATTTAGAAAAACTGCATTTAATATAAATTTATCCAATGCAAAAATAAACGAGACGTCAACTAAACCAAAAGATCAGGTTGCTATAAATTCCGTCAATACTCTTTTCAGTTCATGTGTCTCTAAATTTAAAATTTGACAGTGTGCAGATAAATTTATTATAAATTATTATATCGATAACAATAATAATGAATTCGAATAAACCAAAATAAAAATAATAAAATGTAAATAGTCGTAGAAAACTATAGTATGCAACACATGCATAAAGGTCTTTTTTCTAATAAGGGCATTGCCGCAAAGAGAATGGACAAGGGGAGAGAAACAGTTGATTTACCCCCACCAATTAAAAAATGGCACACACCTGCGACTTGTGATTTTGTTCAGCGACCGAAAGAGCTCGTCAAAGTTTTATTTTATTCTTGCTTACAGTTGTTAAAAAGCACGTGCTTGGTTAAAAGTATGGATTCATTTATAATTTTTTTGTTTCAGTACGCACTTTTTACGTAACATTTTTGTGTCTGAATCAATACTATCAGCCAAATATCTTGCGAACTTTAACCGGTTTGATGGTTAACTTAACACAGCGGGATTACTCGTCATGCGCATGAGAGGTTCTTTTTTCGGCTCAAAACTCTTGACTTTCAATATGTTCAATATGACTGACTTTTGTGATTGTTGTGGTTGTTTATTTGTTTTGTGTTTTATTCGGTTTAATTTTACGTGTAACCTGTGTTATAAATATAAATTATTGAAACAACATTTGTGTAAATTTATTGGTTTTTAAATAAATTATTTTTTTAATTATTTACGTTATTTTTTTATGAATAAAAACAAATTAACACTTTGTGTAAGATTTATTTTTTTAATAAAATATTATATACATTAATATTTTATATAAATACGTAAAAAATAAATATCTTGCTGAAGGTAAAAACACAATGAACCAATAGAGGATTTCTGTGTGCGTCACACACATATTTAAAAAAAATCCTTGAACTGTAAGACAGACAAATGACCAGTTTAAAAAGTATTAATAGTGATAAAAATTTTACTAAAGCGAAAAAATAAAAAGGCCTTAACACTAAATAACTGACCCAGTTGAGGTACAAACCAAGATTAGAGTGTGCCTACTTAAGTTCGTACCATAAGGCAAACTATTATTAATTTTACGAAAAAATTTAACCATCCCATATTAATTGTTTTCGGTGGTAGGTATATGAAATATCTTAAAAATTATGAATTTTTCTTAAGAGGAAAGTACACTTATTTTTGTCAATATCAAAAATTTGTGGAAAAAAGGATGTTTAGGATTAAGATTTTTTTTCTGCAATACCGAGCATTTTTGAGCTTCCTTTACAAAAGTATTTTATTTAAAAATAAGTAAGCTTCCAGTATTGTGAAAACTTAAATTTTCATTGTTAATTAAAACCTACAATCTTATCTGCTTCCTCATACC
Source organism: Listronotus bonariensis (assembly GCA_014170235.1). Classification (NCBI taxonomy): domain Eukaryota; kingdom Metazoa; phylum Arthropoda; class Insecta; order Coleoptera; family Curculionidae; genus Listronotus; species Listronotus bonariensis. The sequence goes on along the minus strand of JACEGR010001114.1, from coordinate 40,414 downwards.
TAAAAAACAAGTATGTAGATATCGAATAAAATGGACCAAGCACAGTGGCCTATGGAAACTGAAGTCCTACTACGCTTTTCTTAGTATAAGTAATATTAACTTATACACTATAATACCTTTCAACTAAATAGGATCGAAATAAAGCTATAATTTATTTGGTTGGTAAGTTTAAGCGTGCTATTTTCATTTATTTCTTAAAATTATACACTTCTTTTACATTTTACAAACATTCTTTATGCTAAATATGTAATTTCACAATAAAAGTTTAGTTTTCAAGAAATAATTCTATTTAGATTTTGATTTTTAGTTCTTATTTTCCTAAATTGTATATATATTTTTCCACATTAACCTATTTCAATCTTAGAAAAAATAGACTTCTACCAAATAGATTTTAATACACCATTAGCACTAAATTACCAATATTTTATCATTAAATTATTAATAAATTTCAGTATTAACCACATTTCACACTTTTTATTAATGTTTTATGTGTATTTACTCAATAAATCCATGTTTTTGAATATACCGCCGATTTTGACATTGGAGTGCGTATGCGCATGCCCTGCCATGCCGCAGACCCTTTCTTCAAATTGTGCCACTTTTCGAAACGGCGATTGATCCTCTATCCTTGTCTATTCTCTTTGGATTGCCGCATTCGCCTTACGGCTTGTAACGTTAAACTAAAAAAATATACCACCTTATGCACTTTGTAAATAAATTACTATTTTTGGTGTTTTACTTAGCAAAAATACTTATAAAAGCAAAAAAATGTCATCATCAAATCAATATCACGTTATAATACATCATTTTATAGTGCTTTTTTTTTATTAGGAATTTAATTAAAAAACAAACTCAGACAGAGACATTTCTATATAAAAAGAAGGGACTCCACCAAAAATTAATGCAAACTTGTTTTTAAATTAGAAAGATTTAACAAAAATTACAATTTAAACAAACCAATAAATAGGGTGTCCAATTTTGATGATCAATTAATTGAACAAGTGCGTGCTTGTTCAAATGACTTGACGGTAAAAATTTTCTCAACTTGTTTATCAAGTAGCTTGCTCAAGTACTTAAAGAAATTAAAACTTGTCATCAATATTTTTTAGGGGCCTTCTAGTAATTAGTTAATAGTTAACATAACCCTAGAAAATCATTTAATGAAATTGAAATTAAATTTGACAATAACTTAAAGAGAGTAAAAACATCCAACTTTTTAATTTCTATATCAAGTACTTAACAAAGTAATTGAACAAGTTTTTGATCAATAACTTGTCAGGTGTAAAGCCCGCTTAAATGAGCCTATCTAAATTTACCTGTTTATTTTGAAAGTCGTTGCGGAAATTTTTCTATAGATTTAATTATTTTTAAAGTAAAGAACATCCTTGTACTCCGATATCTTTCTAAGTGTTTACTAATGCCCATAAACACCCTGTATAAAATGTAAGAAAAAATAGGATGACTTTAATGCACACTTTTGTTAGAAATATTACACCACTAATTAAACAAATTACAGCACTTTCCTGGTAAAAGAATCATTAAAACATTTTTTTTAAATTTAATTATTTACCATCATCTAGAACTTCCAGATACCAGTTGTAAAATTTTAGAAGCTCTTCACACAAGCATACTTAATTTAATTTTATTTTTATGGGCATTTAAAAGAAATATTTTTCTAAAGGAATTCAGACCACCTCAGGTAGAAAAATCTTCTAAACGCTCTTTTGATAGAAATCTATTTTTGGTGTGAGAGTATACATACACAAAAAATACTGGGCCCCAAAAGGTCTAGGTATATTTTTATCCTATTATATTAAGGGCCACAAGATAATAAAAAATTTAAAGTCACTTTAAGGGCTTTTAGAACGAAATTTAGAAAGTTTTCTGAAATAGGTGGTCTGCTTTCACATAATTTTGGTTTCAAGAATAATAAATTATTTATAAGGAATAAACCACAAATAATTTTCACAGGTTTAATAAAATATATATACTATACTTTAAAAGATCAATATGTATATATCCTATATTATAATTCCAACTAACCTAACTATTAGGTATATGGACAAAAATTAATATCATAAAGAGAATTACTTTAAATATCTTTAAGCTGTAAGTGGTTAAATTATTATTAATTTTTATTATAATTTAAATTTATTTTAAAAACAACACTCTTAAAGTACTGACCACCAACGAAAAATAATCTTAAGTTTAGTATCTAACTTTATATAGAAAATGTTTACATTATACCTAGCAAATTCAATTTATTATTTTACCTAAAAACTGAGACTTGACCACACCTAATATACAGGGAGTTACAGTATGTTGTAAGCGGATTTTACATCAGAAAACATGGTGCTAATCTATTCAAAAAACTTAAAAATTTTAAAAGCATTTAATTTAGGCAAAATTGTTAAAGTAGACAAAAATCCTAATTAACTAGGTAGGTATTTATTGTTGTTGTTGCTACTAAAAATTATAAAACCTAACTTTTGAAAGAATAAGTTACCGCAATGCTTTCTTTTAAGGTCTTAAGATGCCTATAAGTGAATTTTATTATTTTTTTAATAAACTAAACAAGATTCGAAAAAAATTTAGGGACACAAAAATGTTTTCTATTAGCTTAATCTTAAAAAAGCACGAATAGTTTGATTAAAATCGTGTAGAGGATATTGAAGATATTAAAAAAATATATATTTTTATTTACTAGTATACTAGGTTCTATTGGGCCTTAAACAAACACTTAAAAATTATGTATTTTCTTTTAAATTTGTGAAAACAAGTTAATTTTTTGGTAAGCCCCCATAGAGAAAATCTAAGTTTCAAAACCTAACCCTGTATATGTATTTTCTTTTGTAAATTCGATCAAATTTTATTTTTAAATCAAAAGTTGCGCAAAAATATATGCCTTTTTCTTATAATTAGTGCATTTGAAAGTCTTCAATAAATCAAATTAATTAGTAAAAATAATAATAACTGACTACAGTTAAAATTTTTTAAATAAATTTGTAGAATTTGGGATTTGCCGATAAAATTTTATTACAAGGCACATACACTTAAAAAAATCCTAGCTAGGCCCTTAAAATCTTTTGTAATACTTATATAATATCTTTTTATGTTTTTTCGAATGTTTTTGGTATATTAATACAGGAGTAGACTAGCTCCTTAAAATATACAAAAAGTGCATAAAAAAATAATTAAAAAACAGTTTTTAAAAAGAAAAAAATCTATCTATAATTTTATTCCTAACTTTCCTAACCACCTGAAAAAAATAGGTGGGAAAATAATAGACTATGCTAATTTAAAAAAATGTCTTTTTATTCATAAATTAAAGTAAATATTATAGTACAATATTCAACAGTCTTTAATCAATAAAATTGTGTCACTATGTACAATTTTCACTTAAAACTAATGACTAATAAGCGTTCAGAAATTAGTACAAAGTACCGTTTTTAAATAATGTTTTAATTTAAATATTTACAAAATATATACAAGAATAAATATTACATAGTAATATATTTATATATGTATAGCGACATCCGAGTATATTTAGATAATTCACAATTTATTTTATATTTATTTAATTCGATAAATATAAAATTTAGCAATATTATTTAGAACAGCCTTTAAAAATTAGTAACTCACTTAAAATATCGTAGTGTTCTGTACCAATTTAACAGCATAATAGTAAGCTTAATCAAAATTTACCAAAAATGTATGGTTATTTAAAATTTAAGCAAATAATTTATTTAAAGAACCTTTTAACCTCATTCTTTAGCATGTTCTTTTAATAATTGGTATTAAAACTTTATTAAACCAACAAAACTGGTTAAAATTTGCGTTAATTTTCTTTGCAATTTTATCCAATTTATTATACATATATCACATTTTTTTTATTATGTCTGTATTAATATTTTTAATTTAGTATTTTTCAATAAAAATATGCATAAAACTAACACAAATTTAAAATGCAGTTAATTAAAAAGTAAGCAACATCTTAGCTTTTCATTAAGGATTATTATGTTTTTTATTGGGGTTATTTTATTTTAACAAACCAAAATATTTAAAAAGAAAATTAATTTACCAAAATACAATATTTTTCTAAATAAAAGTTTGCCTATTTTTTAACTTGTAGAAAATATTTTGGGAAAAAATAAGAGATAAATATTTTGGTGATAAAACAAACAAAAAGTTGTTAAAACACAATGTCACTAAACACTGAGATGTAAAACAATAGGTACAGAAAAATCACAATATAAAAAATTAAACAAAGTACGTTCTCGATTGCGGTGGAGCATCCGGAATCGTAGAATATACATGATGTGGTACCTCGGATCTACAGGTGGGGTACTGAGAATACTGAGGAGGTCGCCCATCAATCGAAACGTAGCTGTGGTTCATCTGCTCTGAACCATAGTGCTGAGAACTGGCGCTGGAACCTTCATCTTCGGTGCTTCTATTGGATTCACCACCTGATACATAAGTGCTTTGGGTAGGAGTTGGAGTTAAAGTGGTAGTATGAACCCCTGGCATTGGTTGGTACTTGTACCAGGAATCAGTGTGACTTGGGGTGCATGTATACCTTGCATTAATCTTGCAACGAATCTCAGGATGGTGTTCTTTCTTGCGCCTTGTTGTGTTACTGATGACATCGGGCATAGCATAGCGCAATTTCTCCCAAAATCGCCTTTCACCCCACCTTGTAACAGTACAGGCTCTTAGAAGAGCACGTAGCTCTGGATCCATTGGTTCCAAAGGATCACCACTAAGAACGCAGACTAGCTTTTGGCGAAACGTTGTGCGCAAAGCAGCTTGAAGAGCAGCTCTAAAGTCTGGTTTAGACCATTCTGTGCAGATCAGAGCTGGAGAAACTACAAACAGGACTCTTCTAGATGCATCTGCTGCTCCTACCATGGCATCAGCAAGGTACGACGCCCCATTTAGTAGATGTAAATCTCTATAGTGCAAACATAGGGTATGACCAAAAGCTTCTAACTCGGGAGCAATGATTCTTGCTGCAAGTTCTTCGTCTTTGTGGCTGTAAACCATGTAACAGTCATATAAATGGTCTCTGTCATCGCCGTTTTCGTGCAGATCCTGAAAAATTCGCACACCGTACTTAGAATGCGCCCAAAGTCTTACTTCTTGCCGAAAAACAAACATAATCGCCACTATTAAACACACAACGATTACCGACACTAAAGTAGCAGCTAAAAGAGGAACGTAACTACCTCCTAAGAGCTGACTGTCTTTAACAAGTTCACGTTGCACTACAGACGTGGCAATTGCATTGTCCATGTCGTCACATTTATTTAACGCATCCGCAACAGTCTCATCCACGTCCGAACAAAACATCTTCGAAGGGTCACCCCAGAGGATCGGATCCAGGAGTTAAGGCGCCCCAGAGAGGCACAATCACATGACCACTTGTTGCCGTCGAGAGACACGCGCGGCGCGGAAGCCCTCGCTTCGGCCTGTAACTGCCACGGCGGAAAATTTACGATTTTATTGTCATCCAACTTTAGCACGTCTAAATTATGCATGTTTCTAAATGTCTGATTGCCGACGTAACCGATCTTGTTGTGGTCTAAATACAGTTCATTAATGTTTTCTAGCTGATCGAACTCGAAACCGCGAAGTTCTTCGAGTTTGTTGTCTTCCATGTGCAGTACGCGTAAAGATTTCACTCCGTTGAATGTTCTGTTGTGTAGTGCTTTAACGTTGCTGTTGTTTAAATACAAAACTTCGAGCTTTTTCTTGCCGATAAATACGTGACTGCCGAGCTCGCCTAAGTCGTTGCCGTCCAGGTAAATTTCAGTGGCGTCCATTGGAATTTTTTCTGGGACCATTGTGTAGCCTGCATTGCTGCAATCGACTACGTTAGAGGCCCATGTATGATCGTGATAACAAGTACACCTATCTGGACATGTCATTTCGCAGTCACACGCGTCAAAGTCGCAACAATGACATAAGGCGAAACAATGAGTTTGATAGGGACACAAAAAGTTGGATGGTTTTAGTCTTAGCAAAGGTTGCGGTGGAGATCCTCTGGCATGTGCAAGTTCACACGTGACATCATCGAGATCCAATACTTGAGGATACTGCCTTAAATTACTCAAGTGATTAATCCTAAGAAGCCATTCCATTTTGCAGTCGCAATAAAAGGGTTTCCACCAATAAAAAATTGCGGCAAGTCTTTATCGTCGCTGACAGGACTTAGGTTTAACGCTGATAAATCCAAATATCGAATTTTGTTTCCATACAAAACAACCTTTTCCAAATGGTTTTTGTGGGTAAAGCTGTTCGGAGCGACGGAACTAATTTTATTGTTTTGTAAATACAAAGTCTGTACGCTATCAGGCACCGAATTTTCTTGAATTTGAGTAATTAAATTAAAACTAACATCAAGCATCTTAATCTTAAGTGTATTTCTTACGTCGTAGTAATTTCCTAGTTCCGGAATTTCGTTATCGTGCATATCAAGCCATTCTAAACTTACGGGCAAATGACTAAAGTCAAACCAGACAAGTTTGTTGGACGAAACGTTGAGCCATACGAGGCTTTGAAGATTTGTAAACACTCCGCTTATGTCAGTGAGTTCGTTGGCATCCAGCCGAATTGCTTTGAGTGTAGGATTACTGGCAAATGCACTTTGTTCCACGTATTTTATTTTATTTGAGGCTAAATTTAGGACTTGCAATGACGGCAGAGTGGAGAATGCATCCCTTGAAATATTTACGATATGGTTATCGACCAGTCTCAAGCCGTATAAAAGGTCCAAACCTTCAAAAGAAGCATTTGTAACGGATTCGATATGGTTCTTGCCTAAATCAAGCGTCTTTAAAAAGCGTAATTGGCCGATGCCGCCAGGAATACCGCCTAGTAGATTTCCGTTAAGACCAAGGTCTTGCAAATTTGTCACGTTCTCAAACGCCCTTGGGTAAATGTACTCAATTTCGTTCTGGTCTAATAAAAGTTGATTTAGGGCGTACATTCCTGTAAAGTGAAAAGACTCGATACGAACAATTTTATTGTGACTCAGAGTCAACGCATGCAAGTTTTTCAATTCACTAAATGCCCCCTCGGCAATAATATTTATGTTGTTATGCTCGAGATTAAGAATTTGGAGGGTGTAAAGATCGTGAAATAAAGCGCCGTCAATTCTGTTTAGCTGGTTATGGCCTAAATTTAGCACGACCAGTCGTACAAGTCCTGAAAAGGTATCTCTGTTAACCCATCTGCTTGTAAGCTCATTGTGAGACAGGTCAAGGACCCGTAACTGATCTAACCCTTCCAATAATCCTGGCGCCAAGACACTTAATGAGTTATTTTGTAAATAAAGGTGAGTCAGCTCTCTTGAGGACTGAAATAGCTCTGGTGGCATCGCTACAAGACAGTTGCTTGACAAATTAAGTGTTTTCATAGCGTTTAATCCTACGAAAGAACGATCTCCTAATGTGCTAATTGCATTGTCTTGAAGATGAAGTTCCTCTAGACTTCTTAAAGCACTAAATCCATTATCAGGCAAAGCAATTACCTCGTTATCACTTATATCCAGCACCTCCAGACTGTTAACACAAGCTCTTCCGGGGGCTAAAGGTCCTTTACCCCAGTCGGAAAACCCTAAGGCAGCTACATCCTGAAGTTTGTTTCGAGTTAAATTCAAGTGAGTTAAACTGTAAAGCGGGCAAAACAAGTCTTGCGGTGTATTCCATATGTTGTTGTCTGCCAGATCCAGACTTCTAAGTTCACTCAGACCGCGAAAACTTTCGGTGTGAAGTTCTAAAGTCATTGCGGACCATTCAGAATTACGAGACCTTAAAGATAGTTTTTGAGGTGTCTAAGGCTCGACATTGCGGCAGCGGGAATGTTACGTATTTTGCAATTTTCGATTTTAAGATCTTTTAGTTTTCGTAAAGAAGCTAAGAATGAGCTGTGACGCGTCGTTTCTAACGTGCTTTCAAAAAATAATGCGTCGTTACATTCCAGCATTAGCACAGTCACGCGATCACTTTGGCTTTGTGTGAGATTTCCTATTAAAGGTTCCGCATTGTTTATAGTCCTTATTTGACAGTATAGCACAGGTTCTTCGGCGTTTTCTTGGTTTTCAATCGGTTGCATCTGCCACTCACAGCCTTTAGGAGCCACTTCAAAACTTGTCAAACTCCTGGCACTAACACTCACTAGGAAAATTGCACTAATTACTATTAAGAAATTCATTTTTACAGTGTATTTGTACTAACACGTACTTTTGAAAGTCCGATAACTATAACATCACAAAAACGTAAGTTTACTAATAACTTTACGCGCGGAGACGTAACGGAAGCGACTAAACACCCGACCGTGGTGCATCTGACTCCGTCGCCTTCAAAACTAACTGCCGATCTCAGACGGACCGACTGTTGCGTTACGGCGGGACAGTTGGCTCCACCCAAGTTTCCCCTCCCGTAAATTCTATCAGGATTCCAGCTGCTTTGCCTGACTGTGAATGGATGGTGTCACGTGTAGTTTTGAAAATGTTAACAATGTGCAAAGTGTATCTGGTATCCCCCCGCCCGCGAATTTTGTTTTTGTTGCGGTTTTGTTGTATTAGAATTGGAGGATGTGTGATGTTTGCCGGCTTAAGAATTTTTAATGTGAATATCGCCAAAATCAAAACTTCCACTTCATATATTAAATTTACTTTTTTTTGCAAGAAGCAAGAAAAAAGAACATTTGTTTTGGTATTTTATTATTGTTATAAATTAAATAAACGGTTTGACATAATACTTTTTCTGTTTTAAATATAAGAACAAGATCTAAATTTTTAGCTTAGATTAGCTTAAAAATATTTAGTCTTTGCGCACGCAAAAAATTATACTTTAAACTAAGTATGTTTTTTTATGATGAGTATTTTGCTATGATATACAAAACAGATAATTTTTAATACAATTTTAATATTTTTACATATTAATATCTTTTTTACACAAAAACTATAAATAAACAAAATCGGATTTATGTTTCTATTGTAAAGGGTTTACGAGCTACTTTAAAAATAAAAAAAAAAAGAAAAATTACTTTGTTTGGTAATATTTATTATTATAAAGAAGAACTATATCTTACATCAAAGAAAATTGTAGTTTCACTGTAGACACCCAGAACAATGCTAAATTTTTGGTCATCAGCTTGGACGCTCGCTTCGTGGAATTTATATAGCGAGTATCCATCGAGTACACACCTAAACAGTACGTATAATTTTCCGCTTTATAAATTCAGCCTTTTTAGTTTTAATATTATTGATTTTGAAAAATTTCAGGAAAATATTTGGTTTATTTTTGTCTTATTTAAGTCTTTGCTTACATTTATTTTTACAGATCATGGCTTTCAAATGTTAGCCTTAACTGTTCCCAACATGGTCTGTTCTTAAGCCCCCAATTACCTAGCGCCAAATCAATTCGTTAGAATCATCACGTATACTCGCAGCTACTGCCGATATATTTTCTGCACTACGTGATGAATGTGGCTTATTTGGTCAATAATTACCCAATAATGAAAAATGGAGCTCAAATTTTTGTGATGATAAGTAGCCCGAGGCGCACGAAACACATTTCTCGGAGAATGATGACTTTCATATTACAGTTGAACAAGTTTTAGACGTTGTGCCGGGAGCTAAGTTTTTCCAGGATAAATTGCCGGACAGTACTGAACACAAATACCATAACAGTTTAAAATTTGGACCCTCTCATCTATCCAAAAATACCTACTAGAAAAAGTACTTTTAAATGAATTACCCCTTATGTTTTAATATATTTAACAAAGTTTGGGCAAACTAATAAAATCCCCTGTCCTTTTTAATATCTAAATTTTAATATTGGCGCCCAACGTGCGACAACTTATTATTTATTTTTAAAAATGTATGTGATAAGTTTAAATATACGATTAAGTTGGCTAATTTTATTCTGGTGTTTAAAACCAAACCATTATTTTTATTAGGTATCTACATGTTTTAACATATTTAACGAAATTTGGGCAAACTAATAAAATCTCCAGTTCCTTTTAATAATTATAATTTAATTGTGACGCCCAACGTGGGGCAACTTAATATTTTTTCATAAAAATTTATGTACTTATATTAAAAAATTATTTTAAATAATGCCGTTTAGTTAGCTATTTTTAAATTTGGTGTGAAGAATTGGATTTATGCATGTTTTTATTATAAGTATGTTTTATTATATTTAACAAAAGGGCAAACAAATATTTAATAATAAAAATATCTGTATAATATTATAATTTTAAATGAGTTTGTTAAATTTTAGTGCTGGTGTTTTTAAAAATAAATTAATTTAATTTAATTAAAATAACGATACAGGATAAACTAAATAGGGGAAAAGAAAATGGCACTTTTCCCGAACCGTCATCTGTAGTCCTATTAATGTTACACGTTTATTAATTTATTTTCGTAACATAATAATATAAAAATATAATGAAATTAAATCCAAATAATCACAAGTATTTCTATAATTTTAAATGACACTGCTTACTTCTTATAATTAAAATATCTTTACTTAAACCAATAATAATTTATAACAAAAAATAAATAAAATTAAAATGATAGTTTTTATTTCTATCATTGACTCTTAAGCAAATTTAATTAATTTAAATCAAATAACTAAGCTTATATTTCGTAATAATTTGAATAAAACAAAGGTATAAAAAACGACAATTTTAAAAATAATGTAATTTAAATGATGGGATAATACAGAAAATTAATTTAAAACTACCTCGCTGACCTTAAAAGTCCTTAAAAATCTGCATAATATTTTAATTCGGAAAAAAATAACAGTATATAAAAATACTTTTAAAAACCATTTTTCATTAACTGTTGCATTAAATAATGGTAATATTTTATAAGGAGACAAATTTCTCGTGCATTTTCACTCATTTCTTATCCCGATAAAAAATGTGCTTACTTTATTAAATTAAATTACATTTTTAAAAGGAAATGTTTTTAAATTAGCTCTTATATTTTATATGTAAAGAGTGACTGTTCTAGATATAATTACCTAAGAAAACATTGTACTGCAAAATAATTAAAATAACAATAATGTTTTAAAATTATTAAGAACCTTACCAAGTTTATTCGACTATTTTTTGCAGGCGGAAACAAATCGGTTAATCTGCACCTAGTTCAATAATTGTGTTATTTTTTAAGGCCAGTCTGGCCATTGTTTAAAATATGTGGGCTATAACTTTGTCATAGCAAAGACAATAATAGTTTCACTAACTATAATTTTATTTGGTCATAGTCAATATTTCAGTAATTTTGGTTTGCTTTTATAGTACCTAACACTTAAATATTAAATATCAATACATCTGATTTTTAGAGGAAGCATTGGGTGCAAAATGTCTATTTAATTATCTAATGTATTAATTGCATAGTTTTTAAAGTTTGTTTTTAATGAAAATCCACTTCACAAGAATCATTACAAAGAGTTTCATCCTTTCACTAAAGAAAATTAGATATAAATAAAAAATAATAAAAACTTATGATATACCTAATGATTTAAAGGTATTTTCTGGCTTATGGGAACTTCTTGTTTGGGCACCCTATAAAATTTTACCTTTTTCACCCTTTTTGTTAACAAAAGGCAATTCCGACCTTTAAGGTGCCAAACAAGAAGAAATAATTATGTATTTTTGTCAAGGTGACCAAACCAGAAAAAAAAAAGGGTAATGTCAGGTAACATTTTATTAGGTGCCCAAAAGAAGCTTTTAAACCAGCATTAACCACTCTATTTAAATGAGATTGGGGCATCTGAGATATAAAAATAAGAAAGTAGGGAACAATTTAAATAATTGGTGACTTTTTTTCAGGTGAGTCAATTTTTTTTGCATCTAATAATTCCTCGCTATATATTATATATTATAGCACGTTGGTGCTACTTTTTTAACTTGTAAAACAATATTATATTATTTTTATGGATGAACTTTAATAATGTGATGTTTCTACTTCTGATGAAAAAAGTGTATCATGTTGTTAGAAACGGATTATTTTTTGTTTTATTTTTTTAGAGAAATGTAAATAACTGTATGTTATTTTTATTATTTATTTAAATAGAATTAACCGACTACAAAACAATAATAAAACTCACTAAAAAGTTAAAATATTAAAAAGAAGTCGGGTAATGTTAATAACTAAATAAACAAAAGCCTTTTATACTTTAATATTATTACCCGATTTCTCTTTTTATTATTTTTTTATACTTTTTACTTTTTAGTGAGTTTTATTATTGTTTTGAAGTCGGTTTATTTTCTTAACTGTTTATTTATTGACACTTTATGTAGTGTACTAAACTAAAGTAGTTTATCCTCATGTTAACGAATAAATTATCAGCATTTTTTGTAAGGTTCGTGGAAAAAGAATTAATAAACAAAAGTATTTGTCTCTTTGCTTTGCGAATGTTTTTTCGATGAAACAAAATATCTAAATAAAAAGCATATACCTTTACCTTACCTTAATTGTGAAACCCAACTCCAGTTTTAATTAAAAATGTAATTTTGATGTCATCTTTGGCCCTATTTTATTATGCTAAAAATGAAATCAAAATCACATTTTTATATAAACTGGAGGAAGGTGGTTTTACAATTAAGACGACGATATTAAGTATAAATTTTCTTTTTAAACTTTATACAATACATAAAGAGAAAAAGTAAATTAGATTACTGTATTTTTACAGACTCAGTGTCTTCTGTGAGAGCTTATAAGAGACAAACAAGTCAGATACATTATCGTCTCTTTTATGACAAGATTAAAATCAATTCTTGATGTATCTCCATGTTACATGTCGGTGTATGTTGCAGTGCTGCGGCCATTATAAAATTATAATTGAATATGATTTATCATTTTATTAAACAACATGCACATCATATTTATAAACACTGAAGTAGACACCTACAAGGGCGTATTAATAAATCCTTAATACACGATTAACAAAATATAGGTATATACACGAAAAAAAAATCTGGTAAATATTCATGCAATTGTAATCTACACAGTTACAATGTGTAGCACCATAGGCTTCAGGTACACGTTGTAGTAAAACTTGCTCCGTTTTTGTAGCAAATGATGTGCAGTAGTATTTAATACTTTTGTAGCAGAACTTCATGTTACCGTTTTCAATACTACTATAATGTAGTCAAGATTCATATTTGGTCACTGTTGTTAGCTACTATCATTCACTTACAAAACTTTAGAATTCGTTGATTTTCATAACAGAAAATAAATGACAAAACTTATACTTAGAACGTTAATAATAAACATGTTTAACACAACTTTTCTGCTACACCCTTATAGCATACAACCCCTTTCGATTTTTTTCGTGTATTTCTTTTTATATGACACTAAAAAAATATTCTTATTTGATGTTTTTATTTAAAAGTTCAACGCTTTTTTCACATTTAAAACGCGTGTTCTGTATAAATACCTACTAGAATTTACGTTAATATGAATTCATGCCATGTAACAAAAACGCAGCCACAACTAAAAAAATCAAAAATATCAAAAACCTGGATTTTTTGCACCTAATACCGTTTTTAAGTCCTTCCCTTGCAGCACACTTAATATATAAATACCTTTTTTTGTAAACATTTGAAACACATATGCTTCTATTCGGAACGAATTAAGAGATCGCAAAATGTTGGATGTTTTTTTACCAAAGAATCATGTGTGTCGCCTTAAACAGTCTAATAAATATACCAATAAGGATTTCAACAATTAATGTCAATTTAAGAGCCTAATCCCACAAGGTATTTTCTTATTTTTAAAAATAATTGAATTTAAATTTTAAATAGAGCTAGTTTAATATAAGTTAACCCGCATCTTTAAAAATATTTCTTAATTTTCTTAATTATGTCTTTAAAATATTCGAAGCCATATTTAAGCTCCTATTTAACTGTTATACAGTTAATTAAGTTCAGGGCCACGATTTTCAACTTAGAGAGTAGAAATTTCTGATAAAAAAGTGTTTTGTCTGTCTCTTTCTATTACAATTAAAATAAGCATTTTCAAAAAGAGATAAAGGAAACTCTTTTTCAGAAATTTCTACTCCCTAAGGGAGGGCACAGACGTGCAGGTGTAACCACGGTCTACCGTGGGTATACCCACGGTAGACCTGCACAGTTTTTTATTCAGGTAGACCTGAGCGTGTGTGGGCAAAACTGTGCAGTTTTTTTAACCCGTTCAGGCGACCTGAGAAAAATCAAAAATATCCTATTTGTACCGGCCACAGACACGCAGGTCGACCGTAGAAGTCGTAAAGTTTTTTTAACCTGTTTATTTTAAAAGGCGACCGAAGCCGGCATCCTTTGTAAACTCGAGGGTGAACTGGTTTATTTGTAATTGAAAAATACATAGTAATTGATTATGGCAACAGAATTTTTTAAACAATGCAAAACATTTTTTGGGTTGTTTTTTTTTAAATTTTTTAAAAGAATAAACTATAGGTAAACTCCATTTAATAACTTAATGATTATAAATATAATTTAAATGTATAAAAATACTAAAATTAAATAAATAATATACAAGGTGTCCCATTAAAAAAAGCTTGTGTGTATGACTATGGTTACCATAATTTCTTTAGTCAAATTAAAATGAGACAAATAACTTTGTTTTCTCATTAATGCATTTATTGATATTTCGACTGCTTGCTACATTTTCAAACCGAAAATTTAGCAAAGCTTCAGGACTGAAGTCAAAATGTCAATAAATACAGTGCTGGAAAATATAGCTATTTGTTTCTTTTTAATTTGAAATGTACTATCAGAAAGTAACGGACAACTTAATTCAGTAACTCTTTAATCAATATCGAAACACCTTTATTTCTGATATGTTAAGCGGGAGGGGGACCACTATTTTAAACCTAAATGTTTTCCTAAAAAAATGGTTTATAAAAACAAAACGTAAACATAATTAATATGCACAATGTGTCACCTTAATTCTTTAGACTGTCTTCTTACCACGCATTGGCAAAAATGGACGGAGGTAAACGGGGCGCGAAAAATCTCTTTTACCTGCACGCCTGTAAGGTTACGTTTATATCATAGGTAAATGGGGCGCCAGCCCTTCCCGAGAGGGGGTGTGGGTCAGGGCAGGTAAGAATTCCTATAATTGACACTAATAATTTGTATACCACTTAGTCAGTTCAGTTCTCATTGTAATAGTGAATTGATGTGCGAAAAGATTTCCACTCAAGATTTTAATAGTGAGAAAATGTCGGTATCAGTAATTGAAAGTGTGAGTGGAAAAGATTTAATAGCCTACAAAAATTTTACATTTTCAAAAGACAGTAAACAAAAGAATGTAAATATTTTTTGATGCAATAAATGTTTCGTAATTAATAATTTTTTTAAAAATAGACCAACATTTTTATTTCGATACCTTTACTTTAAAGAAAACATTTGCGCCCCGTTTACCTATACGATTTTATCGACCCCAAGATCCCTGCGCCCCATTTACCTGTTCAATAAAACTTTTGCGAAGGTCTTGCGCCCTGTTTACCACCGACGGCAAAAATTACCCATAGAAGTGGAGCTACGTGACATGTAAACGTTTTATATATTTATTATTATATTAGTACCTGGACTTTTTACAATGGGCCGTTATCAAAACCAGTGTAGCCCCTTTATTATACTGCGCCGCTTTTTCCTACTAGCAGCGCAAAACGGCACCGACCGGAGGGTGAATCACATTTTGGACTCTACGTGGACTTGATAACTTTTATGATTTTTATTAGTTGATTTCAACGAAATTTCATGTTATTGCCATAAACGACAACCTTTAGTTGTTGTTTAGTCTCTGTGTGGGGTGGTTGTCATTTTTCACAGCACACAGTCAACGCAAGTTAAAAGAATGTCTGGTCTGAACCAAAAAAAAATCATTGAAGAATTTATTGAAATGTATAAATCTTATCCATGTCTATGGCAAATCAAAAACAAGGATTACCATGACCGAAATAAACGGGAAGCTGCTTATCAAGAACTTGTTAAAAAATTAAAGGTTGTTTTGTAAGATAATAAAATTGAAAGTTGAGATTATACTCCCAACTCGGACCTATACTTAAAAAGGTAAAAGTTGTTTTATTTTTAATTTATTTTTTTACCATAACTTTTTAGCCAACCAATAGCGGTTTTTTGTTTCAAATATATAAAAAAGTGTTTAAACGACAACAGATGGGGAAAGGTCGCTTCTTATTCGGATCTTTGACTAATTGCATATCACTATGTGAAAGTAATAACAGATTTTAAAGAAAATGATATGATATACAGGGTGGTTCAAAATCGCAAAAAAAAAAAATGAAAAATATATTTGGAAACAACTTAATACAAAAACATTAAAAAGTAAGTTTTATACATTTTTTTATCATTTATGATTACTCGGGAAAATTAAGTGTTAACTAAAATAAGCTTCACATATGCAAACATTATTAGGTTAAGTTGCATGTAAATATTATCCAAAGGGTAACGATTTACTTAACAAAAATTAAAATTTCTATTACGTAATAGTATTTAAATAAGTAAGTACATACAAAAATATTCATAATAAATTTTTTTATATTGGCAAAATACCATTTTCGTAATTTTGGATCTCCCTGTATATCATAAGGCGGTTCTTTTTACGCTTTTATTTTAAAAATCTCTTTTCTTTCTACGTAATTGTAAAAATATTTTTTTATTTGTTCTTTTTACGTTAACCTTAAGTTATTCCAGAAACCATAATCAATGGAAATAAATTATTTTTAACTTTTAATTACGATTTTTTTATTTTTAATTATTATTAATTACTATTAGAATAGTAGGTATCAAAAATATATTCTTTTTTTTTTCAAAGTTATATTTCGCAATTTTAAACCACCTTGTATATCCTGCAGCGATTTTTTTCTTTTCTTCAACACCGATATTTTCTTATTTAAAATATATCTTGTTTTATATATATATATATATATATATATATATATATATATATATATATATATATATATATATACTTTGTTATATGATTCTTTGACCAAAAATTATAAATTTATAAGAGTAATTTTTCTGGATTTAGGTCAGTTAAATAAATATTAAAATGGATAAATTGTCATGTTTTTTATTTATTTTTTTAGGCAAAATTTGACTTTTAACAAAAATAAAATATGACATTTTAACCATTTTAATATTTATTTAACTGACCTGAATCCAAGAAAATTACTCTATATATATATATATATATATATATATATATATATATATATATATATATATATATATATATATATATATATATATATAGGTAATGTCGAAGGTCAAAAACGGACTATTAAATTAAATACCGAGTTACACTTTTCAAGAAGATAGTTATCTACAAGTTCCCTATTTACACTTTTTTTCTATTTTAAATATTAACTGAGCTACGGAAGAAAAAAAGTGGACCAAACGGTTTTTTGGAAACATCTAGTAAGCCATGATTATTCTTAACGAAATAAAAAGCGATTTAAACTAAGCACTAAAAATACAGTTCTTTTCCCATTTATCCATCTCTGTAGCGAAAGCGGTTTTCAAGATCACTGTACTAAACATCGAAAATAGTATACCCTGTATAATACATTTTATCAAAGAAGGAAAGTATTTAAAGGCCTCAATAAGAAATATTTTATTCTTAAAAAAAATCATAAAAAACAATAAAATAAAACGAAACTATTTACATATATTGTGGCACAGCAATACCGTATTTGTCATTTAACCTAAACATTTATTTAAATTATATAATTTTTAATTATTATATCCTTTACCTGTTAAACTTTATTATTCATTAAAAAGAAATCTGTTTACGGCCGACCGAAGGAAAAAACTGTGCAGTTAAACCTGATTGCCCCACACACGCTCAGGTCTCAGGTCTACCCGAGTAGTGTTTCGGCCGACCGGAGAAAAAAACTGTGCAGTTAAAACTGTACAGTTATACCTGATTGCCCCACACACGCTCAGGTCTCAGGTCTACCTGAATAAAAAACTGTACAGGTCTACCGTGGGTATACCCTAAGTCGAAAATCGTGCCCCACGCAAAATAAAAACGAAAATATTACGATTTTCTAGCACGGGGTGCCATCTATCGAACAAAGACGGGAGTTTCTAATTACTACTGCATCCAAAAAACTTCTTGGTGAATTTTAGTAGTATATTTTATCTACTATAAGAAGATTTTTTATAGAAATCGGCGTAAGTAAAAAATATTACAAAATTAAAACATTTTTAAATATATTTTTATAGCGTTAAAGCACCGTGGCGCCATCTCTTAAGGAACCGTTCACAAAAGCAACGTCACGAAACAATAAAAATGTTCGGTAAGAGTGGTGTTCTTCCTTGTGTAAAGGTTCTATGGTAGTGTCCTCTCTTACTACGGCATACTGTTAAGAAACTTTGAATACAAAACTCAAGAGTTCTTTATAATTCAAAGAGAGACCAAATACTGTGCCATCTATTGGTACTTTTCTTAACGTAAGTTTAATTGATTATTATGCAGTGAAAATATTCGTAACTTATTTTATTATTCTAAATACAGATGGCAGCAAGGTAAAATTAAATTTCTGTGTTATGTAAATACATAAATATTAAAAATAATTACAAACCCTGAAAAATAAAGATTTTTTTGCTTTTTATCATTCTTTTACAAAAAACTTATCCAAGCTACCTAATTAAATGTATTACTACAATAAAAAGTCAGCAACACATTTTATATTAAAACTGCTTTAATCCTGCGCCATTCTGTGAAGAATTAAAACTTTAAAGCCTATATCTTATTTTTTAAAATAATTCGATAAATATTTTTTGCTTTAAAAAACTATGATTCACGAAAACATAAATTTTGTATACAGGATTTCCAAAAACTTTAAATATATATTTTTTTCCAAAAATAAACTAGGTAACCTAATTCTTAATTTTTGTTTGAATAGCATTAGTAGTTAAAATGTAGACATTATCAATGACTTTAGGGGGGTTTAAAGGTTTTATTAAACCTGATTTGGTGTTTGTGTAATAATTTTAATATTTGTTATTCAGAAACCCCCTTTCCCCCGATTCATATTCAACAAAATTTTCCAGCTGTTAACCTTTGCGAACAAAGAATTTTCAAACTTTAAAATAATACAATTTTACGGGTCTTAGTACTAAATACTGTGTGTGCCGAATTTTTGGAATAGCGAAAGTACTACCTTTAAACTATCCCCCATTAATGTCTTTGTTGGAGGTGCACAAGACAACAAAAACTTAAGACTTTGAAATTTCTTGTTGTATAATAAACACTGGCGTAGATAAGGGAGGGAGTAAAGGGGGAAGTTACCTTACCCCAGGAACGTTAAAAAATGTTGTAAGGGTCCTTACAGGTATAAGTTGTAAAGTAAGTTGCTTAAAAAACTATTTATTTTTAAACTCTTACCCTTTCAAATGTTTCTATTTGATATAAAAAAATCCCACCAAATATTATCCTTATACCTATGGGGTTGCTGTTTTTGTTTTAGTTTCCCATTTAATTAACATGGAAAAACATATTTTTTGTTTTATTTACATTACACAACGAATTTTTTAACAAAAAAAAATATATATTTTTTTAAAGTTGAGCCTTTGAGCTTTAATTATATAGTAAGAACAGTTTAAAAACGCAAATTCGGTACTCTTTGAAAAGAAAAAAAGCACAAAAAAGTTGTAAGCAATTAAATCGCCATGGCTTTCTTCGCGGCCGCCTTTGCTAACTTTCCTTTATGATAAGCCGCTTGATGCACGTGCGTCTCTATCGGCACGGACTGTAAAGGATACCAGCGTCTTTTATACAATAGTCCAAGAGCCAGTGACATTCGGATACATTTAAGAAACACATTTTATGGAATAAAATTATGTGTATTATTGTTACACATTACTTAACTTTGTAATATTGAATTTATGTCCATAGAGGATCAGAATTAGCAACTATATTTTTCCTGTAAATGTAATTAATGTTTTCTAGCTATATTAAGCCAAGGTTTTTGGTATCCCACAGAGGATCAGGAGATGTAAAAATTAACATAGGATTTGTAAGATTCTTTCGGGCTAAGAAATATTCATTTTCATTACCTTGAATTCCCATGTGTAGCAGCACTAGGGTTGCCATCCGTCTCGAAGTCCTGAATATATAGCGAAAAATCCCGATTTACGATATGAAACAAAATATTTTATATAGTAGAACCCATCTTTAATTCATTCTGAAAACGATGCCGGAAAATAGACAAAAAATCATAATGTAAACAAATCCCTTTGTGAACATTGCAGCATGAATTTTATAATACAATAAACCACAAATAAATATCGTGAACTCCCCCTACCCGCTAAACTTAAACGTACCAGAAATCAAAGTGTCCGGACATTGCCTATAGAATTTATAACAAGCCTTAGCACCACTCGTGCAAGCGTAACCCTTGTTACCAAGCTAACGTAGCATATTAAAAACAAAGAATATGCATGCTTTTAATATTATGTTTGTAAAATTCTAGGAAATGGTAATTAGAAATCATTTAATTTAGGTAAAAAACCTAATACATTAAAATTCTATATTATACCTATTTTAATACCACTTGCCCCCAACTAAATGAAAAAAACCGTCTCGATATTAAAATAATATTAGATGTTGCCATTTATATTAATAATGTTAAATACATTTTACATTTTAGTTATTTTTTGGCTGTTTGCAAAAACAGAGCGATTGATTTCGTTCGTTTAACGATCTTTGCCCAAAACATTTTATAGTATTTTTTTTGTTCTAGTGCTTTTTGTTATATAGTTTTTATAGTTTTTGTTTTTCTGTACAGTTTATTATTATTTCGTCTAGTGTTATTAGTAGGGATTAAAAAACTGCCTGTATGGCTGCAATTTGGAGACAATTTGAAGTGCCTCAAAATAATTTTAAACCGTGGCGACCATTTACGGACAGTCAGAAACTTTGGGGCCCTTAAGAACTTAGTAAAGACACAAAAAGGCAGAGAAAACTGACGGTAATATTACTGATAAGACTGGAAAGCATCTACTTCGCGAAGCTCAACAAATACTATTAAATATTTATTTAAATCTAAAAAAAAGAAATGGCAAATTAACATCTTATTAAAAAAGTTAGTAAATTGGCAAATATTTGTTTACGCACTGCTTATAATTGGATGTACAGCCTTCTTGTTGAAAAAGAATTATTAGACGGGAAACGAAAATGGTTTCTGTACTTTTTAAACAATGGTTTGAGAACAACCTAATCCCAAATTGACAACCGCAAAGTGTTATAGTTCTGGATAACGCTCCATATCACTCAAAACAAGTACAGAAAAACCAACTAAATCAACACAAAAAGTTGATATTAAGATTGATATTAAGAATTTTCCAAGAAAATATCGCTCCGATTCCTCCAGATTGTAAAACCAGGGACAGTCTTTTAAAAATTATATGAGAAAAAAATTTCAAAGACATATTACATTGGCCACACTTCATGGTCATACGGTATTGCGTTTACCACCGTATTATTGTGTGTTCAATCCTATAGAACATATGTGGCATTATTTGAAGAACTACGTCCGAAAAAATAATACCGACCCCAAATTTGGTAAAAATGTGTTAAAACTAATAAGACAAGGGGTTAAAAAAGTAGACAAATTCTGGCCTGGGTGCGTATAAAGGAGAAGAAGAACTTTTAAAATAAAGGTGCTAATATAAGGCCGTTAATAATCTCAGTAGGCCAAAGTGATTCGGAAGATGACTACCATCTTATATAATAATACTAATTTGAGTATTACCACACCGGCATGGTAAGTACTTTATTTATATAAAAATCTTAAAATAAAATAATTTGTTTTTTGAGATTATCAACTTTAATTTCTATTATACTATTATAAGTAAATGTTAGTCAACGTGGCAACACTGACTAGCCGCCTTATTTATGGGAATTTGCAGGCCGGCCTTTTTATGTTTTTTTATTATTTTCAAAGGGTGCCGAATTTGCGTTTTTACTCTGTTCCTACTATACTTTATCTAATAGTTTTGTAAAGTTCGTAGACTTAGCTTTAAGAAAATAAAATGATTATTTTAAAATATTAGTGAAATTATGTAAAAATGTAATTTAAAACAAAAAAATTTTGCCATGTTAATTAAATGGAAAACTTAAATAAAAAATAGCGACCCCTTAATGTTGGGTTATAGAGCTAATGTTTGGTAAAGATTTTTACATTTTTAACATACATATAGGAGATTCAGAGTTGAACAAAAAAAAATGTTTAAAGCACCCCAGTAGGCCCAATAGAACATGTTTTAGTAGTACTAAAGTAGTAGTGAGTAAATGTATGTATTTTGAGGGGAGAACTTTTTTTTAATCTTTAAAATTTTTCTAGCTCGATTTCGATTTTTTCATACAAAACAACGCTTGAATATACTTTGGGCATTACCCTGCTCCTGGAAATAAAATAGACCCTTAGCCATGTACACCCAAGGTGGAAAATCTATGGTGTAGATAGATTGGATTTTATTTATTTTCTTCAAATTTTTCTGTAAATTGCAAGATTTTTTAAATATTGCCAAAATTTGCATTTTTGGGGAAATTCCCGCAAAATTATTTAAAATGCCGCATAGTCAGATGGTGGAGTGTGACTACGTAACAAAAGATATAAGCTACGACATCCCTTTTCTATTGCTTGTTCCTTTGTTGGGATATTTCTTTAACGTGACGCTTTTCACATCAGCACTGGCAACATTGGGTACATTCAGCCGACTTCAGCGGCTGAGTTGCTTGGTAAAGCTATGGTTTCCTAGGAAAGCGGTTCCGTAATTTCACGGCCGCTAAAAAATGTTGTTCTTATTTTTACCGTGTGTGGTTTTCAAGGAAACGGTGGCCAACACCGCTACACAATAATGCGGCACCGTCATTTTGAGGACGGCCGTCATAACGGTGAAAGACAGTGCGTGCAACGTTTTTTATCTCCGGTGCGGTGTTGAGTTTGTTTTATTTTTATTTATTTGGGAATTGAGAATATTAAAAATATGTCAAATATTAACAGAAATGTAGCCTGGACATTGGAGGAAGATGAAGTTTTAATTGATTTTGTGAAAAGTAATGAACTTTTGTATAATATAAAATGTAAGGACTATAGAAAAACGCAACTGAAACAAAACCTCTGGAAGGAAATAGCAAACATTTTGGAAAATAAAACAGGTATGTATATTATTTTTATATTTTGCATTTTACTGCTGATATTACCAAAATACATTATAATCAACATTGAGATATTAATGTTGCAAAAGCAGATTATTTTGCCATGCTACCTGACCTGCTCCATTGAAATAGGTTTTGAATGTATCACGAACTTCTGTAGGTGCGTTTCGAGCACGTACCATGTTTCCTGTCAATGGCAACAAATTTTTTGGGGTAAAGGATGAGGGTCATAAATGTTTTGTTCATTAGGAGCAAGTACTCTAGAATCTCTTAAAATGTTATATAAAATACACGCTGATGTAACCACTTTATCGGTAGTTTCTGGTGTAGTTGCAATTGGCTGAAAAAAGATTCTAAAATAGGCGCAAAGTATTGCAAAGGTATTTTCAGTTGTTCTTCTGGCTCGGGAGAGCCTGTAATTAAATATGGCCTTGGAGTGATCAATTAATGATTGTCTTCTTGGATATGGTTTCATTAAATTATTCATGAAGTGCGAAAGCTTCATCACCAACAATGACATGCGGTACGAGAAAATCCGTTCCTGGAAGTGTTTGAGGAGGTGGTATATCAAACTCGTTGTTGTGAATTTTTCTTCCAAATTGACTTTTTAAATAAATACCAGCGTCTCCTTCTCGGCCATAAGAACCAATATCTACGGCTATAAATTTACAATCTGCATCAACAATTGCTAACATAACAATCGAATAAAATTCTTTATAGTTGAAGAAAGCTGATCCACTATTTTTAGGTGACTTTATTCTTATGTGTTTACCGTCTATGGCACCCACACAGTTTGGAAAATTCCAAGAGGACATAAACGCATTAGCATTTTTCTTAAGATGTTCCATTGTTGTAGGAGGAATTGCTGCATTAAGTAATCTTTTCACTATGCTAGCAGACACTTGTTTTATTATAAAACGTATCCATGAATGGCAGATTCTGAATTGAAAAGCCAACGATCTAAAAGATTCCCCTATTGCGATATACCTAAAAAATTAATTTCACTTTACGTTTGTTTTGCAGATAAAGGTGGAATTATGTACGAGACTATTACGTGAGACGCAAAGAAAAGCCAGGCACAGGTGCCCCTGGAGATGCTGCAAAAAAACGGGCTGAACAACTGTCATTCTTAGATAGTTACTGCTCTCTAAAAAGAAGGTAAGTTTTCCACGAATTACCCTAAGTGTATACAATACTTTTTATTTCTTATTTTAGCACTATTACCAATATAGGCAATTCTGACCAAAATGTTCAAGAAGATGACGTAGTAGGAGAGGATTCAAATAACGATAGGCAAAACTTTACACAGGAGAAAACGGATTTATCAAAGTGAGGCACCGTCAACGAATGTTTATACCGATAATGACAACACAGGTCGTGTAAGTTCAAAAACACCAAAAAGGCTAAAACATGCAGAAAACTCTGAAGAACGATTGAGATTACTTTAAAAAATTGCTGAAAGGCGCAATAACGAAGAACAAGATGAAACAGATCTTTACTTTGCATCTATGGCGAAAATGGTAAAGAAACTACCAGAAACGGAGCAAGTTCATTTAAGATTGCTAATTGGGACCATGGTGGGAAATGCGCAGTTGAGATATCTTCAGCGACAGGACCACAGCCGTTCAACTTCTGCTTGTTCTGGTACTAGCAGTAATTATATCCCTCAAACCCAAGCTTCGTCTTCGTCAAGGACTCCTTTACCTGCGTTGTCGCCGGAGTACAGTACGACAACGCCTCTTTCTCCAAATGATTCAGAACATTTTCCACACTTTTTTAATATGTAAAAACTAATATAGCTCATATATGAACTTACCTTAGAAATAAACATAGTTTTTGTTCAGGAGTTATTGGATTTTTATTTCTATTTCATGGTTTCAAAACAATGTCATCTTTTATGTGATTTAAAACATAATCAAACTATACTGGTGTCAAACGAAAATATTGTCTAAATTTTTCATCATTTGTTTGAAGGTGACGACATATTAAAATTTCGTAGACGCCTTCAGTTTTTCGTTTCTTGAAAATCTCACTTTCTTCTGACCTTTTCGTTTCTTCTTCCGATGAAGACTCTCCTTCCAAAAATATTATCATTGCCAAGTCCAAATCATCCATTTTTTGCTTTTAGTATAAAAACACTGTAATTAGTGTCAAATAAAACTAAACACAAAATATAAACACACAAAACGAAAGCAAATACAAAAATGCATTTAGGCGGTCAATAACGTTGAGCTTACTTTACATCTGTACTCACCGCTAGCTGCCGTCTTGAATGCTGATAAAAAACGGCCGTCAAATTACGGCCGCTTTATTGCGGCACCGCTATCCTAGGAAACCGAAGCTTAAGCGGTCGCCTTCACCCGACCGGATGACAAGCTGCTTGAACCCAGCAAATGTCCATTTTACAAAGCGGTCTTTATTTATGCTAACCAAACTCAGCATTTATTTGGGCTTGCGCAAATGTCGACCTTTGGGAAGTTCTGTAAGTCATCTGTCAAATTTTGGCTATATATTTAACTGAAATGTCGAACTAATAAGCGAAGCGTTCAGAGACTTGCCAACTGCTGGGTCGTTTTCCGCTGAATCGCTTTGTGCTTACAAAAAGCTGCTGATGTCGGATGAACGTACCCATTGTGAAGTTGATTAAACTCGCAATTGGGAAATAAAATTTAATTTTTCCGGGTTAGTGACGTATTTAAGTATGGATTAAAATTGTTTTTACCATTGTAAACTTTTGGCTAAGAGCCTATTTTTTACGCCACTAATAATAAAAAATGTCCTATGTTCCTGCGCCATTTTGTCAAGAACTAAAACTTTTGAGCTACCTAATATTCTCATTTTTTTATTTTTTGCTGTGACAACAGCCGAAATTTCAAGGTCTAGTTTCGGTTATAAACCCTAATTTTATGGGGCGTCTCACTAACCTTGTCGGCAACAAAAAGGTCAAACGACCGCTTCATCCATTCTCTACCTTATTAACGCAGCTTACTTTTGTTACATTGCAACCATGGCCCGGTCACAATCTTAAAGACCAAAAAAAAACCTACAAAACTAAATTTTCATTAAAGTATTCCACATTGATTTTCACTTTTTTGTTCTTGTCAAAACATTTTTAAAGTGCAAAAAAATTGAATCTGACAGTGCCATACGTTGTTTTTTTGTTATGGCGGGTAAAAAGGTAAAAAACAGCATCTAGCGATAACTGTAACTAATCTTTTGGGCGTTTTCGACTTGTCTTGATTGCGGTAATAGTGTATGTGGAATAAAAAATACTACGTCTGTATAAATCATCTTTAATTATTGCTTATAACGCTTAATTTTAAAATAATTACGTGATTTAATTAAATGTAATATATTAAATCGCCCTTAAATACTGTAATCCGGTAATATTAAAAAAATAGCTTTAGGATTTATAGTTTAATACTTTAATTGTCTAAATATTCCTTAATAGAAATAGACGGTTGATTGTTGTATAAACGTTGGGCGAAAAGCCAACCATTAGGAAGATGAGTGATGCTAGAAGAATTTTGGACTTCTATTGTCTTTATTTTAACCACTCATACAACGTTTCTGACAGTCCTACCACTCTCCGTTTTAAAGTATAAACTAAGTTTAATTACACAGTAGTTTGGTTTACACTTGAAAACGGACGGAGATAGGACTGTCCGAAATTCTTCTAGTATTACTCATGAAGAATCATTGTCTACCACATTCAAACAGACATAAGGGAGATATTGCAAAATCATTTTAAAAAAAGGTCTTTATTTTTTTATTCTAAAAACAAAAGGAGTATTGTACTTAAATTAGAACAAGTAATTTCAAATAAAAATAGATTACAAGCATCTTATAGTAGGTGACAACGGTGATAAATATTTTTTTTATAAAAAAGACCAGTACCGACACCTTATGATTTATATATTTTATTTTATTTCAAAACTATTTATTCATTTTGAAATGCACAAATTCTTCACCTTAACCACCGAATTTAAGTATATCGCATTAGTTATTTTAAATTTATATCGGCCAGTAATGCAATAACAAAACAAGCATTCCGATTAAAATGTGCAAACATTTATGGTAACGGTCTGATATCAAAGCATCGCTACACTTGGCATTTAAATAGTCCACCATTCAGTCAAGAATACATTGATGTCGTTGCCGAAGCCAAGTTTCATGTTATCGCTAGACTTTAGTGGAAAAAAGGGTTTTTTGGTAAGAAGACACTCATGGTCTTACTTTTTGGCCAGCTTCCGAGAACTCTCCCCCTGGTAGAACCTCAGTGCTTGTAGCAGGTTTTTCTTTAATAACCCTTCTTTTTGTTAAAGGTTTTGATAGCACTACGGAGGAAAATTCTTCGTCTGGAAGTGTGTGAAGTTTTCCTAGTAAATTTCAGACAAGATATACGACTTTTTCGGGATAAAATTCTACCATTGGCCACGTGACCATCAGGCCAAGCCTGTAAGCACCAAATCGGCATTTGAAGCCCCCTTTTGTATCAAAAGGTATTAATTTCTTTTTCTTGTCTAAGTAGTGGTATTTTGATAGATCAATTTTTTTAGAGAGACTCTAGGTTTTAGGAGGTTTTTTCTTGATAAGGTTATGTCAGGCCATGTGCTATTTTTTTTGTGATTCTAAGCATAATTTCGATTATTTATTTTAAAGTTTATTTTTACTCAGTAAAACCGTCGGAGTGCCAAATCTAGGTATTAATCATTATTGTTTTCTTCCCGGGGGCCCAGCATCGTACGGGTTATGAAAAATAGTTTTTGCCCCCGTGGATCTGCTAATTTGTCCTTTTACCGGAGCATCTTGGGTCCTGGCATAGTTAAAACTGCCCCGAAGCAGTCTGGTGGTTGTCACAGGCCCTGCAGTCCCGCTAGAAAACCATACATCATCATCGAACACAGCTAAGTCAGAAAAATATAAATGCAACATTTTCTTTTAATATTTTTAATTGAATAAAAATAATCTCAAAAAAGTATTGGCATAAAAAGGCTATATTTAAAAAAACATACACTTAAAATTTTTGACACACCCCATATAATGGCAATTTTTCTTTTAATTTTTCTTTCCATGGCAGTACCAATATATCACTAATTTTTTTTCTCTTCAATTTTATAATAAGTTGGCAAATAAAATGTTAAAATATAATTATAATTTTTTGTACATCCTGTATTATTCAAAAATATACATTGCATTAACTAGCCTTAAAATGTTTTTTAAAAAATTGGTGTTACCCTAATACAGGGTGTCTCAAAAATTTTGAGGGTATTTTTTAATTTAAATATAGCCTTGACCATGATTTTTAGGGGACCCTGTAGCAATACCTTTGTTTAAATACTATATTTATTATAAAATAAATTTTATCAGGTAAAAAATGAATGCTTTCTATTCGGATCGTAGATTATTAATTCTGTATCTCTTAAGCCTAGACCAGACCTACATACATTTGCTAGCAAACGTAAAAACATTTGTATAAAAACTGTATGAAAGCTGTTTAAAAACATTTAAACAAATCAGTGATACTAAAGGAATTTGGAATTTTAACAAATGCTTGTAAACACATTTTAAACAGTTTTTATACAGTTTTAATTTATACAATTGTTTTCATCTTTGCGGGCAAATGTATGTAGGTCTGGACAGGGCTACGGTTTGTAGGGTTGACAGTTGTAAACTGACAGAAATCTAAAATTAAATTTTTATTTCTTTGCATTTTATGATAACAATATTTTCCTAAACAAGTATGTTTTCACCATAGGCGTAACTAGCCATCGAAGCTGGGTGAGGCCTAGGGGGACCTTCCAAGACCCTGAAAGGGGCCTGGACACTACTGAAACGTTATATGTACACATTTTCCTATATGGTTCTTTTTTTTCCGGGGGCCTGGCCGCCTCTAGGGGGAGCCCGGCCCCTTCAGGTCCCCCATAGTTACGCCGGTGGTTTTTACTTGCATCATATCTAAAGAGGAAAAGATAGTGACCTTTTGCGACCTTTGATGAAAAAACATTAAATCGATATTAGGCTTATGTCCCGAAAACCGCCACCATAATTCACTTAGCCCGGACTTTCGATCGGACTCTGGATATTCTGAAAATTGATGGTTATTTGTTTACCCAAGGTCCACATTGTTTGCACAGCCAAAGCAGAAGCCCATCAACACTCGGTATAAATATCGGCAACGGGCCAATGATCGTTAAAACGGCAAGGATTTTGTTTAAAATTGATTTTAAATTATATTATTGTCTTTAGGTCAACTTCTAGGATAACTTTTATATGATCTCTTCAGGTGCATATCCATTTTGCGCTTCTGTTGCCTTTTGTCGGCGAATTCTTGCGCTGATAGTAGGACAAAGCGGAGCGGTATGATAAACGTTTTTTTTTAATAACCAGTAGCGATTATTGCGTTTATTGTTTTATGGTTTCTCTTATTTAATTCCAACGACTATAATTAGTAGCCGGTTTTACAAAAAGTGAGGACATTCGTTTTTCCTCCCCAGGAGTCGACTTCTTAGGGCATCACATACTCTTAAATCAGCACTGCGTATAACCAGACCATAATGGTCTGCCAAAGAAAAAAGTTCCAAATGGTATTACAACCTAAAGAAACTATTACACAAATTTAAACTCTTATCTGCTTTGCTCTGACAACACAATTCTTTTTTACTTTAAGTACCATTTTACGCATAAAGTCATTTAAATTAAATTTCAAATGAAATTATATAATAAGCTTCATAAAACACTAGAGAAAGCATAACCTCTCTTTTCTAAATGCTGACAATTAGCTCCCATTTAAGTTAAAAAGTAAAAAAAAACATATAGTCAGATAGAACCCCGTAAAAAAGGTAGAGAATGTACCAAAAATTAAAGAAAAACTTAATTACGGTCAAAATAATTTTTCTTCGTCAGAAAGGGGAGGGTTTTGAGTGAAAAATACGATTTTTCTCGATTTCTGTGAAAGATTCGAATAACCAAGTTTTTGATTTTTTTCTTTTACACAAATAAATTATTATTACAAAATTTGATGAAAACGTACGTTTACAAGTCTCGAATACACTGTAATATTTTTGGTATGAAATATTTATTTTTTCACATAATTTTGACTTAATATCGAAAAAGTACCCTTATTTTCAATCAAAAATTAACGTGTCAAAATATTGGCATTTTTAAAAAAGTTGGTAGTCTTTTTGTCTGATGGTGTGAAAAAAATATACATTACAATCAGAAATATAGAAAACTAGTCAGAAAATACAGAAAACTCGGATCCGATTTTTTAAAAAATCATTATTAGACTAGAATCGATAATTTATGAAACCAAAAAAAATTAGTAGAATGAAGCCCATGGAAAAATGTAGAGAAAATAACAAAAAATAATGAAAAAATAAATTAGGGTCGAAAGGTAAGGGAGGGAAAAAAGATTGTTCTCGCTTTCTGGCAAAACTAGGGGTGATTCATTTAGAAGTACTTTTTCTAGTAGGTATTTTTGGATCGATAAGAGGGTCCAAATTTTAAACTTGTCATGGTATTTGTGTTTAGTACTGTTTGGCAAATTATCCTGGAAATACATGGCCCCCGGCACAACGTCTAAAACTTGTTCAACTGTATTATGAGAATTTTCATTCTCCGAGAAATGTGTTTTTGCGCTTCGAGCAACTTATGGTTCACGTATAAGCCGACTATTCGCTATTAATCATCACAAAATTTGAACTTCACTTTTCATTATTGGATAATTTTTAACCAAATGAGCCACATTCAGCACGTGGTGCAGAAAATATAGCGGCAGTAGCTGCTCGGAAATTGGAGCTTAAGAACAGACCATGTTAGGTGCACTTAAGGCCAACATTTGAAAGCCATATTCTTTAAAAATTAATGTAAGTCATAGTTTTTCCGTATGATAAAAAAATTTACCGTGGCAATATATACAATTTTTTTACACCATCAGAAAGTAGAGATTTTAACAAACAAAAAGCCCAATGACTGTTTTGAAAATGTCAGAAATTTTCACGCGTAAATTTTCGATTAAAAATAGGGATTTTTTTAAATATTAAGTGAAAATACTATGTAAAAATAAATATCTTCAACAAAAAAAAATACATTATAATTTCTGGGACATATAAAGGTAAGTTTTTATCAAATTTCGTATTTTTTTGTGAAAGATAAAAATAAAAAACCAAAAACTTGGTTATTGCAATTTTTCACATAAATTTTAAGATTATGTGAAGAAAGTATAAATACAAATTATATATTATACATTTTTTTATTATCCAAAACTTGTCATTTAACTTTTTTATATAGGACTTAAGTTTTGCCAAAAATCGAGAAAAACTGTTTTTAACCTTAGCATCCCCCTCCTGTAATCAGATCGCCCGTAATCTCTTTTTTCTTTAATTTTTGCTAAACTTTCTACCTTTACAATGGGTTTTATCCTACTATAATTTTTTTTGTTTCAAATATTATAGACCCTACTCTAAAAACGTAATCGCAGTGTCCGTGTTAAAATGCCTTTAATCTAATTAGTTAAATTAGTTGCGTTTATGGAGCGTCGTCCCATTTTGCTCCTCTACAGACCAAAATAGCGGACCGCAACACATTAGCCCAAGGTACGCCCCCATCAATCAGGGTGTTTGACGTTCGGTCGCCCGCGCGGTTCCCATACTAATTACCTTGTCAATGCACCGTACAAATTTCAGCGGTTTTCGGATTAGTGTCGTTACATGCACTAAACTATAATAGACCGCTAAATTATCCAGATAAAAACTCTGACATGACCAAAAGCAATTTAAAACTTAAAAATTCAAACACTTTTGTTATGGGCATATGTCAAAATGCGCAACATATATTTTAAACGTTGGCTAAAATTTACATCGTGACGTATTTAAAAGTATTGTAAATAAATTATCCAAAAACCAACTTGTACAGTGAATCATCCAATTTTAGTTCTGTTATAAAGATTACACAAAACAATTTTATTTACAGAATATATTGACAGAACTTACATTTTTTAAAAGGGACATTCTAAATATTATACCACCATTAAAAAGGTCTTTTAAAGAGCTTTGTAAAAATAATACATTTAATATATCTATCTTTAATAGTTTCAGAAATATGACCATTTCAATCTGAAAAATATTATATGTAATTTCCCCACTATACCTACTTGCAGGCTTAAGCTTAGACTGTAAATATAATAGAAATTATGAATATCTATTATTCTTCAGA
Organism: Listronotus bonariensis; assembly: GCA_014170235.1. Classification (NCBI taxonomy): domain Eukaryota; kingdom Metazoa; phylum Arthropoda; class Insecta; order Coleoptera; family Curculionidae; genus Listronotus; species Listronotus bonariensis. Next base: position 7,977 of record JACEGR010001114.1, on the reverse strand, counting down.
TTTAAATGGTCATATTTTCAAAACTATTAAAGATAGATATATCACATGTAGTATTTTTGTAAAGACATTTTTTATTAGTGCTATAACATACAGGGTGTCCCATGTAGAAAATGTTTGTTATGTCAATATATTCTGTTAATAAAAATGTTTTGAATTATCTTTATAACAAAAAAAAACTTGATAATTTACTGTACAAGTTAGTTTTTGAATTATTTTTTAAGCTAAGAAATAAAAAAGTTATAGACATTATTTAAAATGTGGAAAGTTAGATTGGACGCACTGTACACATCTTATATCTCATTAAAAAAATTAATAAAATACTAAATCATGTGGTCCAGAAAGGATATCTCCTATATAATAGGGCTAATAAAGCAACAAACATAATGTTTGTGATTTATGTAAAAAAAAATCTATTGCGCCTTATTAGAGAGTTATTGACTTTTAAAGTTATCCCACGACCGACCCGCAGGGCGTCGTACGTAGAAGCCATCCATATCGAAGACCACTCCTCGCGTCCGCTCGATTCAGTCGATCTTCGGCCAAATTCCATTGCCTCCAGTAGACAGAAGAGGATCCAAGGACAATAGATTTCTGCATCTTCATCACCAGTTGTTCGAGTGTATTTTGACATGCTGAATGTACCTCATTTCACTCAATATGTTATTCTTCATTGCTTCCCAAAACGCCAATTATCAGTCCAGCGCACGGTATACTCCGGATAGAGCCTCCGAAGTTCGCCAAAAAGATCTTGATATTTGGCTCGTTTCTCCCGTTCTTTTATATCGATGTTTGTTTCCGCTGGGGCGGAGAGACTCTATTACATACATGGTGTGGTTTGTCTTATCAAGGAGAACGATGTCGGTTTATTCGCTTGAATTTGATGCGTTGTTGGGCACGCGTAATTCCAGTATATGCGACAGTTGTCATTTTCCACTACTGCCTCAATGTCTCCGGGAGCAAACGGCAATCTTGCTGTTTCATCGATGCCGTAGTAATGCCTCAGGTGATAGTAAAGTACCCGAAGAGCGTCATTATGCCGATGGATGTAGCTATTGACAGCATGCACTGGACAAGCTGACAATAAATGCATAAGGGTTTCGGGTTGCTGTCGACAGGTTCGACATGCGGTGTCAAGAACGTTGGAAAATTGGCTTCAGTACACCAATGTGTTTTATCACCCCATCTTGGCATGCTAGTAAGAAATCCTTCGGTCTCAGACTGAGCTCGGCGGATCTCAAAACCCAAACGTAAGCTTTCGAGATAGATCCAGTCTATTGATGTTTCTGTAAAAGACTCCGTGCTGCGGCTTATTGATGTGATCTTCTAAGAGCATCCGTTGTTCGCTCTTTATTGCTATTATAGCACTAGACTCCTGTCTTATAAGTGATTGGTCGTCGTTAGAATCTATTTCAAATCTGAGACCGAATTTCTCCGTGCAGCTCGCTCGGCTGCCTTGAACAAAAATGCTCCAACATTGGCCATCTCATGTTCTTTTACTAACTGCAGCAGTGGATCCGTGCTTTTTGCAACCTGACAAGCAAGACTTAAAACCAAACGATCATGCATACACTCAAGCTTAAAGGCCGCGACCTCCTGATGGCGTGAGAGGTAAATGCGGGAGACTGATAAGCGGAGATGGATGCTGCGGTGAAGATGCATCATTTTTCGTGTGCTAACGTCCAGTTCGCGCAGTTCTTCTCGCGTCCAGTCCTGTAAAACTTTAATAAGTGGACTCTGTCCAACTGCTTTTACAGGTACAGAAATAATAAAACACATTTGAAGGGTATGCCGGAACAACGTTCTAACCGCCAAAAGTTTAGTTTTGAGAAGAGAATATAAAAAAAAACTTTGATTTTGAATTTATTTTTCTTTCAATTAAAGAAAAACCACAACACTTGGGTTGCCTACTTATGGATATTTTTAATGGTATTTAGAATAAAAAACAAAAACCGGTGGGGGCTTTGTTTTGTGGAAATCCAATCTAGACCAGACTGTCGGTTAGGAGGAACGTTGTTCCGGCAAACTTACTTCGGTTCTTAAAAAGTAGACTTCAGCCCAAATATTTCTTAATGGTGTTTTTATAGGTAAACGGCTTTTTTCTATTTAATGTATGTATACATTTACCGTTTAAATCCTCACATCATTTTTCTACAAAAACCGAAAAATCGATAACTTGTACCACCACAAACGCTAATAAAAATGTCCATGGGCGTAGCACGATTTTGTTTAGGGGGAGGGGGCGGCAAAGGGAAAACTAATAATTTTCGGTTTCTCAAAGGTGTTGTTAATTAATAGAAAAATCAAGTTTTTTTTGAAAGGAACCATAGCGAACGGCAGCTGTTCATCAGAGAGCATTTTGAGTCGTAGGTTAGGCTGTACTTATCATTTTGAGCGCCACTTGATTTAGTTTAAAAGATTTAGTATAGCATATAAAATCAAGAAAATTGCTATAGAATATATGGTGGTAGTACTAGGTTACATTCATTCAAATAAACACAAAAAGGTACCTAAAAACTAGTTTATTCAGGAAAATTCCTAAATTTTATGTTCACTTGTCAGTGAGCTTCCCAGCTTGTGATTCACTGGACACAAAAAATAAATTTGTCAGCTTATCCTTGATTATAAAAAAATTAAATATTGTCATGTCCTAATTAAAACTATACAGGCCTTAATTTCTGGTTGGTGTCTTGCAGGACTGCAGGATTGAGATGTCCTGTCAAATAGGCTCGATGGTTGTTGTTGTACGGGAGATTGCTTACTCGTACATGCAAGATTCAGCTACTCAGAATCCAAAATTAGGCCAAATTAAATCAAAAAAGGAAGAGAAGAGAAAACGGTAGAATAAAGGAACCCTGGGGACAAAAGTTAAAAATTACCATCTCAATAATATGTCATCATTTATTAACTTACCCCAAAATGTAGAAAAATTCGCCTATGGCAAAGATACTGATTAGGAAGGTGTCAGATGACCAGGAAAGTTGAAAAACACTGTAAAGAAACCCTAATATTACAAGATGATTTGGATTATTTTAGAAAAACGTTTTACTTACATATGGCTTCTACATGGATCCGAAGAAAACCTTTCAAAATCGAACAAATCCGTGATCTCCCAAAACTTAAACCCACTACAGGCAACAAATCAAAATTATTGTTGTTTTAAGCACAAAACCACTTTCATGGGCATAAAATAATTGGTAATTTTATTCACAAAAGAGGAGATCACGCCGGAACTACTACGCCATTAAGGAACGTTTTTCAAAAAGGGCTGTCAAACGGGAAGAAAAATCAGCTGATCTCTGATGGGCACTGAAAACTTAAACAGTGTTGTCAACGAAGTAACAATCTTCCTAAAAATCCCCGAAAATACTTCACAATGAAAAACATTTAGGGAAAGAAACTTCTGACGAAACGTGGCAACATAGCAGGGTGGCTACAAGGTCGTATTGGTGAATCCGAGTAGTTAAGAAGAAAGGTACGTTCGTGGAAGTGCCTCGATGAGATTAGGTTATTGATTTTTAACCGGTGTATATGAGTAGCATAAAATTATGACGTAATTTTTAAAAATGCTACATTACCTCTCTCCGATAGAAAAATAAAAAAGGTGAAGCCTTTTTTATTTTTAAAACATCCCCTAATCCTTGCAAAACACCAAAAGAAAACTTAAACTATTTATCATACAGTAATACATATACTAATTTATTCTAAAAAGGTATACCTACTTGTTTACCTTATTACCACAAGGTAATATCATTCAATTATTATACAAGCAATAATAATACTAATATTTATACAATGTTTTATAGTTTGATAACTAACGCGTATCACTCGTCTGTTAACAGAAGTCACAATCGGTAAGTCAATATATGGAATCTAAGTCAAAATTGGTAAGACAATGTTTGGTAAATTTCTTGACTATAAAACACAATTTCAGTATCTACATCGATACCTTTAAACAACTAAATTTATATTATATACTAATTCTAATTAAATCTAAAAAGTAGCATTACAGCAGTTAGAAAAAAGAAGAAAACTCAAAGAGTAGCAAGAAATTACACAAAATAAAAGAGAAAACAGTAAAGAACTTGTGGGTGGCCGCTAAACCACAAGGATCTCGAAGAGTAAAATAATTACAGACTAACAAATAAGATCAACTCTATTAGACTGCTCCGTCCAAAGACAAGATAAAGGTAACCATTCAAGGTAAATCCCCCGAAGAAAGGATAAGTACCAATCATTAGTCCAAATGCTTGATTAAGGCTTACAAGGCAAATGTAATCCCGAAAGTATTACGATGTTATTGTATTTTCGTGGCAATGCTGAAGTTGCGAAACCTAATAAGACTTAGAGAATCCTCGTGCATCAGCTTACATCTGCAATGGTCCACTCACTTAATCAAGATTAAGACAAATGAAAGAGAAGAAGAAAGATCTAATATGTAAAAATTTAAAGTACATATAGATTGAGAAATAGATTAATAGATTAAGAGATATTTGACCGGTCAATAGTGTCTTTATGCAATAGGCAAAACACTAACACTATACTACGTTATCTAAAATAACATATACTTCTACTGAAGTAGTTATGTAACTAAAAAGGCTAAAAACTATAAATATATTATAAACTAATTCTAATTAAATCTAAAAGGTAACATTTCAGCAGTTAGTAAAAGAAGAAAAGGTAAGGAGTAACAAGAGAATACACAAAATAAAAGAGAAAACAGCAAAGAACTTGTGGGTGGCTGCTAAACCACAAGGATCTCGAAGAGTAAAATAATTACAGACTAACAAATAAGATCAACTGTGTTAGACTGCTCCGTCCAAAGACAAGATAAGGGTAACCATTCAAGGTAAATCCCCCGAAGAAAGGATAGTTACCAATCATTAGTCCAAATGCTTGATTAAGGCTTACAAGGCAAATGTAATCCCGAAAGTATTACGATGTTATTGTATTTTCGTGGCAATGCTGAAGTTGCGAAACCTAATAAGACTTAGAGAATCCTCGTGCATCAGCTTACATCTGCAATGGTCCACTCACTTAATCAAGATTAGGACAAATGAAAGGGAAGAAGAAAAATCTAATATGTAAAAACTTTAAGTACATATAGATTGAGAGATAGATTGATAGACTAAGAGAAAATTACTACTAATAGGTAAGTGTTATAAAACATTATTTCTTAATAATGAAAAACAACCACGAAAATTATACACCCTTTTTCTTGGGTAGGTAAGATAATTTTATGCGATAAACACTTTAAAGTTAAATTATAAGTTAGGTAAGATAAGGTAATCTAAATATAAGATAAGATAGATATAACTGTCTTATTTCTTAAGACATAATTTGTTAATATAATACGATATGAAAATTTTTAAGGTAATTTAATCCTCTAAAGACAGTGCTTCGTCTTCTGAGGCGGTAGATAGTTTATCAGATGATCCATAGAAAATCTTTAAATCTTTGACATGCCAATTTCCAGCATTAGACCCGTCAATATTTTTCAACTGATAAACTAAAGGAGATAATTTTTTACGCACAACCGAAAGGACATACTTAGGAGCGAGCTTAGAAGAAAATTTGTTTCCAGCACTGGACAAAACTTTATTTCTGCGCCATACTTTTTCTCCAACCTTAAAACTTATATCCCTCTTTCTGAGATTATAGGACTTAGCATTCCTCTGATAAGCGGAGTGAATTTTCTGACGTACTTCCTGGAACAAATTTCTAAACTCAGTAAAACCTGCTGCGTATGTGTCCCTATCACCTGGAAAAATTTCTACTTTGCCATCTGCGCAAAGTTCACCGAAATACTTTCCACAGAGGGGAACATATCTACCAAAATTAAGATAAGATGGAGTGAACCCAGTCACTTCATGTCTTGCAGTATTTACCGCTTGTCTAATATGTGGAACATAAAGATCCCATTCATCGTGGTTATTTATATAAGAACGAATCGCAGTACCCACTGTTTTGTTATTTCGTTCTACAAAATTACATTGAGCTGCGTAAAGAGGACTGTAAGAAATTTTAACTTGATATTTGGCACATAATGATTTAAAATTACCACTTATAAATTGGGACCCATTGTCACAAATAATGAAGTTTGGAACACCGTACTCTAAAAATACCCTGTCTTCAATTATGTCTACAATTTTTGAGGCATGACTATTTCTCAAAGGGAATAATAAGGTATATTTAGTAAACCAATCTTCAATTACAAAGAGCCATTTATTACCTTTTTTCGAACGTGGAAACGGACCCATAAGATCAATAGCAATCGTCTCCCAAGGTCTAGTAATTTCTTTCTCTTTACCCATAATTCCCATTCTGGCTTGGTTAGGATGTTTTTGAGAACCACAAACCAGACATTTTCGGACAAACTTAAGGACATCCAGTCTCATTTGAGGCCAGTAGTAAAATTCTTGTAACCGACAAAGAGTTTTTCTGAAACCAAAATGACCACTAATAGGAATATTATGACAAGATTCGATGACCTTTTGCCTTTGATCTTTAGGTACTAATACTTTCCAATCGTGATTATTAGAATGAGGTAACAAACGTGAAGAAACTACTTTAAAAATTTTCTCATTAGAAATCTTCCACTGGGGATAATTGTCAGGGGCAGCTTTGATTTTTTCTTTCATGGAGTTATACCAAGTATCAGAAGTATTGGCGTCTATTTCTATGACTGAAACCTGTGAAGGAGGTAAAAAGGTGTTGCTAACTTCATTTTCACTGTCGTCAGAATCGGGTTGAGGGATTCTACTCAAAGCATCGGCCAAAACTAATTGACTACCCTTTCGATGCACCAAATCAAAATTGTGCTGTCGTAATTTAACAGCCCAACGAGCCAATCGGCCTGCAGGATTTTTCAAATTATTTAACCAGAGCAACGAGTGATGATCGGTTATAACAGTAAAGCGACTACAACCTTCGATATAGGGCCTAAATTTGTCAATGCAAAATACGACACCAAGACACTCACGTTCTGTGACTGAATAATTCCTCTCAGCGCGAGATAAGCTTCTGCTGGCATATGCAATTACTCTTTCTTCACCCTGCAATACTTGTGTAAGCGCACCACCAATACCACGATCTGAACTATCACACTGAACAGTAAACTTCTGAGAAAAGTCCGGCTGGGCCAAAATTGGTGCTGAAACTAAAAGTTTTTAATGTCAAGAAAAGCCTTCTCAGCGTCATCGTTCCATGTAATGGGTTGCTTCTTCTTCTTACCCTTCAAAAGGTCATTAAGAGGACTCATAAGAGAAGAGAAATTTTTAATGAACCTCCTATACCAAGAACACATTCCGACAAACCGTTTAATCTCAGTAGTGTTGCGAGGACGTGGATAATTAATCATGGACTCAATTTTAGAAGGATCCGTAGATAAAGAGTTGTTACCAACAATAAAACCTAAATATTTAAGAGAAGTTTTAAAAAAGTTACATTTTTCTAAATTTATTGTAAGGTTAGCCTCCTTAAGGCGATTTTTAACTGTAGTTAAAAGTTCTATATGATGTTCAAGGGTAGGACTACAACAAAGAAAATCATCTAAGTAACTAAAAACATATGGCTCATATTCAGGACCAAAAATGGAATCTACTAAACGTTGTTGGGTTTGAGCAGAGTTACTAAGCCCAAAAGGCATAACAGTAAACTGAAACTGACCACGGCCAATAATAGAGAAAGCAGTCTTTTCCTTAGACGCGTCGTCTAATGGTATTTGCCAAAAAGCCTTTCTTAAATCAATAGAGGAAATATATTTTGCATTACGCAAATTACTTAGAATCCTATCCACATGAGGCATAGGCCATGAGTCATGCTTAGTTATTTCATTCAGACCACGCCCATCAAAAACAAATCTATATTCGCCATTGTTTTTCTTTACTAAGAAGGTAGGGGAGGACCAAGGACTATGTGCCTTTTCGATAACACCCAACTTTAACATAGAATCAAGTTCATCATTCATTAATTTTTGCA